>JASANB010003689.1:0-242044 GCA_030248155.1 Sabatieria punctata
TTAAAAGATAGGTACCTGATGACGTTCGGCAACGGCATGGCTGGTGGGACAGTAGGGGAGGCCTCTAACAGGGTCTATTTCCTGATCACAGGATGTTTGTCCGATGTAATCATGCTCGTTAGAGGCAGTGTTTTGGGCTTGCGAATCAGTGGCTTCTTGGCCCAGTCCTTCTACTTTTACCAAAGCGGAGTCGAGGTACATATTTATTTGCAGCACAAGCTTGTCGACCTCTGCCAAATGCTTTTCCTTCCCTCTCGATGCTTTGAGTCGAAATTTTCGCCCAATACAACGGTTTTCTCTGCGTTCTTTTGCGACCAGACATTTTTTCTAAGATGCTACCAGAGTTTTCCACACGAATTCAAGGCCAAACTCATTTTCTCTTCTTTTTTTATTTATTCTTCTTTTTGCGACTCATAAAATCACTCATAAAATCGGAACGGAATCATAAATATGAGTGCGCGCAAAACGTTGTGAAACCGACTTTATGAGGACTCATACTATGAGCTCATATTCTCATAACTCATAAAATCATAAATATGAACGTTTTATGAAATAGGCCCCTGGACGAGAATATTTTGAAAAATTTGCCTTCTAAAACGTATTTAGAAGCCATTTGAGCGACATTTCATCTGCTTTAAGCTGAATTGTTTGTGTTCGAATTAGTGTTTTCGAAAGGGGTAATGATGTAAGATACTGTACTGTACTGTACTGTACTGTACTGTACTGTACTGTACTGTACTGTACTGTACTGTATGCATTACGATACTAAGACAATTTCATTGCCCCACCCGGCAGTCCGCTATCATTTACTCGATGGTAAATAAATTGTACAGATGGCAATTTGTCATTTAACGCACCGACACTTCCAGCGTATCCATCTCCTTCGATTTTCCATAGTGACAGGTCCAAGTCGGGCAGATCAGAGCACCTGACAAATTGCCTGACTGTCAGGGGATAAAAGACGAATGCGTCTCTTGGCATCCAGCCCGGCTCGTCCATATTGTTGCAGATCATTTTGGACAGCGAGTACGTCTTCAGCACCTCCAGCTGCTCCGAACCGAACACATCTGGGTTCTCGTACCAAAATCTATACATATGTACATTTATTTAATCACATTTTTGGCGGAAAATTCAAAGTACCTGTCGCCGGTGCGAAGACGCTTGAACTGGTCGACCAGCAGACAGGCGAAGGTGCGACCTACTTTCGCACCGCGCAGTGGGCGTTCCAATAGACCACCCACCCAGAGATCTATGTTGTCTGTAAGAATACAATGTTACTGTTTTACGCGTAATATTTTGACAGAATGCGTCACCTGGATGTCCGTAAAGTCTGGCGAGTTTTTGAATGATTTTCTCGTCTCGAATCTCCTCTTTCATGCGATCCCAGGAACTGAACTTAGGCAGGCCGCACAGCTCTCGGAATTGGTTGAACGGCGGCAAACCGTGGTCCCTGCCTCGCTGGATGTTCAGAGCTGCCAGGTCGAGCGGGAAGTTGTGGAAATTGGGAAATAAGTGCTCCGTTAGTTCATTGGTCAGCATCGCTGTGGTCACTATTTCCTAAATTCAGTTTTCAAACAATTTTCTAACGATTCCAGTCGGAAACGTTTAAGTAGTACACTACAGTACAGTACAGTGGAGTACAGTACAGTACAGTAGAGTACAGTACAGTACAGTACAGTACAGTACAGTACAGTACAGTACAGTACAGTACAGTACAGTACAATATAGTACAGTACAGTACAGTACAATATAGTACAGTACAGTACAGTACAATATAGTACAGTACAGTACAGTACAATATAGTACAGTACAGTACAGTACAGTACAGTACCGTACAGTACAGTACAGTACAGTACAGTACAGTACAGTACAGTACAGTACAGTACAGTACAGTACAGTACAGTATGTTACAAGTAAGTAGGTATGCTGCAATTTACACTTTGCACAGCATACAGTATCCCTTACTAGCAGAAGCTACTCCATTCGAAGTAGTACCCCACATAGAATCACGTTTTGCGTGCGGCTGTTTGTTAGCCTTATAAATCTGATTGGAAAATGAAAGTGCAAAAAAGTGATTGGCCAGTCACATTTCAATCACGCTTTTTTGTCAGACAATGCACAGTGCTGCATGAAAGGCGTGATTGGCCAGTCACAGCAAATCACGCTTTTTTGAAAATTTCAGTTAATGCAAAAACATTTACTGCGTGATTACCCTTTTTTGGCACGCACTCATGTCCCTATGGCCAGGCACGCAAAAAATTCTGCCTCTAAGAGGCATAGTACAGTACAGCACGTACCTTTACGGGGGATCCAACGGCCCCTCTAAGCAAGCTATCAATTCCTCCATCTTTCATTAGCAAGTGGGGAGCAAAAAAAGCGTCCCTCAATGGCACGTCCTTTCCTTGTTCCCGAAAACTGGAGTCCAGCCTCTTTAACTTGGGAACTACGAAAGCATGTCCGAATCTCATGGCAGCAGTAGCGACCGAGTTTGCCATAGCTGCATTGGAAGTGGACCGGTAGCCATCGTAAGAGCCAATCAGATTGTAGGCCACCTCGCCCAAAATCTTGGGCAGCCAATCAGCGAAAGTCACGTGCTGCATAATGGCACCAATGATCTTGCGAGACTCGTAATATACAGTATCCTCCGACCATTCGGGGTTGATTTGGCTTAGTTTCTCTGCGATCCTGTTGTGCTCTCGCAAGAACAGAGTGTGAATGGCGGTCAGCATCAACTGTTCGTTGGCTCGTTTGTCGCCGGCCAGGAAACACTTGACATTTGAAATGGTTTGGTTACGGAAACAGGCCATCTCGTCGTTGGATTCGTCGAACGACAGGTACGGTAGTCCTGTCGGCGAGCGGTGGAAACGATTGACGCGAAGTTTTCCGCCCGATACTTTCAATTTTCGGGCCAGACGATTATTAGACCTGAAATTGTAGTCGTGTAATTTACGCTCGAAAAAATGAGAAACAGGTGTGCGGTTATTTCACCAGAAAAAAACAGTTGGTCCGCCCCCTCCCTGACTAGGCCAGACCTTGTCCTGCATACAATTTTTCGACCACTCCCTATCCAATTTTTTACAATTTCAGGCAACATTGCTAAAAATTGCCAGTAAAACAGCGCATTTTAGCTGTATTTGAGGCCAAAATAAGCGATTTTAGTTGTTTGCGCCCCTCTCCCAGGAATTTCGCCTTAGATTCCTCCCCTACCCCTCGGCGGATCGGATGACCTGTTAGGGACCGTCCATAAATTTCCAAACTGAAAAAGTGCAATATTTTGACTCCCACCCCTAAGAAGTTCTGCAGCTATAAGCCCAACCCAAAGCTTCAAAGTTTCTGCGACTCCCCTTACCACAAGAGTTTCTTACATTTTTTGTCATATCATTCTGCTGCAAGAAAAGCACAAGTTACAGTAACCGTAATACGACAGTTTCTATTGTGTGCCACCAAAAAGTCGATAAGAATCGTAGAAAAACGTTTCAAAACTTCCTGCTTGTACCACCCAGGGGCGTACACCAAGGATTTTCAAAAGGGGTGTAACATTTGAAGTTGCCTGGTTCCTTGGGCCGCTGCCCAACAAGAGCGAGAAAATTTCGCAAAATTAGCTTTCACAAACGTGTTTAAAAAGCATTCTGAGCTTAAAATTGACGGAAATTACAAGTTTTAGTAGTTTAAAGTGGCCTGGTTGGGCTTCTGCCTCACTAAACTTCGAAAGTTATGCATTCTTTCTTACATGTATGTTAATAAAAGTTGCATTTACCCATAGATCTGTGAAGCATCGATATAACTGGTCAGCTGGTTTATCTGTTCCCTAGTTCCTCTACTAGCACAAGATTCAGTTCGTTTGACGGGAAAAATGCCGAAAGCAGGCATTCGATGGTCCTGGGACGGAATGGGCACATTAAAGCAAGACTCTCTGTCCGTAACCGGAATGGTGCAGTTGAACTCTGCTTCCTTGGACAAGCTCAAATCGTGCGCCAGAAACTGACCCCAATGAGCCAGCAGAGCGTTGTGTCGCGAGTCCATTTCACTTTGCTCTCCTGCCAGCACTGTCTGACTGACTACTCGCGCGTTCGGCTTACGGTAGCCACTATACAGAATGTCGAAGGAGCCTACAATTTGGACCGATACATCATTTACCTCCAAAAAGTTTGGGTAGTGATAATTGGTGTAAGGAACAAAAGTATGCGGTTACTTACCTACAGGCAAATTGGTGGAGTCCTCGTATTGAGGAGTGACATGGCGCAAGAACGGCGTTCCAGCAGAGCCCCAACTAGGATTGCCGAGATTGTTACAAGTGCCGTCGATAGTGCGATATTTCTGATGGAACTCCAGCCGCGTACACGGCACGGATTTGAGCGAGGAGGGGCATTTGGGTGGCAGAGCGCTGCTGCTCAGCGCAAACGACACGCAAACCAAGAGCGCTGGCCACATCAGCGACCCTCGGTCATCGGACAGTCGACGGCGAGAGTGTACGCGTCGGTCGGTCGGTGCATCCGTTTGCGATGGAAAACAAAAGTCGCCAGACTGTAAAATCGTTTAACAGGTGCACTCTCACTACAAAGTGAGAGAAAGTGGCCGCCGACCAAATATGCGCGTCCTTACGTGCATTCAAAGAGACATCGGGGTTACGCGACCACTGGAGAACACTTGACACTCCTTCGTGTGAGGAACTGACAATGACCTAGAATGCTTTTACCTTTGCCGCAGCGCAATTTACTCATTTTCTGCAGGTTTTGTGTTTAGGAGAAAGTTTAAAGGAAGGTCGGTATGCACGAAATTGGCAGCCTGGTAGATGCACCTGGATGCGCGCTTTTTTACTGTCGAAAATAATTGCTCTCGCCGACTGACACTACGACCCAGATTCGGACTAGGGCGTTAACCCGAGCCTATAGCTGAAATTAACACCAGCCAAAAGGGTATATTTTTATTTCAGACAACTGTAAACATGAGAACAAGGTATGCGTTGCTCACTGGGCTAGCAACCCGTATTATTTATCTGATTTTCATTGAACAGTTACAAAACATTAGTTATTTATGTACAACTACGAGCAGTAGCGTACCAGATGGGTGTACGGTGGGTACAGCACTGTTAATTTTTGATAGTTTTTCTTAATTTTGTGCACTGAATAACATCTAAATCTGGTTTTCGAAGGCTAATTTTTCTAATTTTCTCGCCAAATTTTAAACAGCCCTTTCCAAAATTGTTGATACGCACTGACTACGTACGAGGTAGGTAAAGATAGAAAGTGAAATTGCAGGAAAATGCGTAATTAAAGGGTGCCGAGTAAACTGATTTCACAGTTGACTTGGTCCACTAGCACTCGACCTCTGGCCACGAGATCGCGACCCTCATCCAACAATCGTCTTCGTTCCCCAACCAATAAATTCTTCAGTCCAAGCTGAATGAGGTTCTGTCCCTGTCTAATCATATCATTTCCCACTGCGAGAAGTTTTAGTTTGTTCACCATAACAGGGTGGTCTGCATGCATTCGCTGTGTCGGGAACTCAACGTTTTGTTTGTGCTGTCGAATTTGGTCTAAACACTTTTCCTCCGGAGTCATTTGTCGGTTGGGTGGCGGTGGTGGGTCACGAAACGTCTGGAACCGTTGAAAATTGGAGTTGCTCAAAAATCTGCCCTGAGCCCGGCCGTTTTTACTGCGTTGCGCGAAATAGTCCGGATGATTTTGTGGAATTATCGCACCATTAGTAGTAACCGGGTTGCCCTCAAAAATCGGTTGATGGTCTCTTCGAAACCGATTGGCCACTTCTGGTCGAACGTTCTCGAAACTTTGCAAGTTAATTCCGCCTGAATGGAAGTTCTCTGGGTCCGAGTGGAACAGAGTTGGTCCCAGCACTTTGAAGTGATATTCGTGGTGGATACCGTCCTTCGACGTTTTAGGTTTCGGGGTAGGATCGCCGGCCAGAAATAAGCCCAATTTTTCGAAGAATCCTTTCACAAAATCTTGACCCAGCGACTTGACGTTTTTGGCAAACTTCTGTGGATCGCCGACATATTTTTCTTTTTCCTTTTTGGCCTGAACTGTGCAGAGAATAAGCAGTACACAGAAATTTAGGGAGCGCATAGTTAACGATAGGGAATAACCGAGCTTTTCAGAGCCATTAGTATAATAGCAAACAGTCAGACAGACACACAGAGCGGCAGATAAATTGGCTTGAATTTAGCAGATGCATGATCCAATTTTAATGTGGCCTTAATCGTAAAATGCCCGTCGGTAGGCTTTATTACACAATAACAAACCATTAACAATGCACACACACTGGATTAGGGCGGCACTCCGTTTTACGGCCATTTTCCACATCTCCGAACATGGAGAACTGTTAGCTGATTAGACTGAACCGAAATTCTCTTATTGAAGTAGAGAGTGCGAACAATATCAGAATAACATATCCGTATACTGTACATGTCACGTACATGAGCATGGTCGGCAGCTCAGGGTCAGGGGGACAGCTTCAACCCAGGGCTGTTTGTTTTCCGGAAAAAACTCAAGCCGGTTTTTTTCCGGTTTTTTTCCTGTTTTTTTCCGGTTTTTTTCCAAAAGTTATTTTCCGAGATGACAGAAAAATTTTTTTAACAATCGCTTTTTATTGCAGAATTCAACGAAATAGCGTGAATCTTATTATAAAATGCACTAATTTCATGTTTTAGTGTAGTAATTTGGTTTTAAAACATCAAAAATACAATAATAAAAGTTGCCTGAAAATGGTACCGGTATTTTTTGCGAAAAACAGCTAAGTTATGCGATGGAAATGCTTGTAAGGCTTCTATTAACGTAAATTCAAAGCGTTGGAAGCGAATTTAACCAGTTATTGCGTCTATTTCCTTTAAAAACTTACTTGAGTTTTTTTCCGCATTTTAGTTTTTTTCCGAGCCCCTAGGAAAAAAACCGGTTTTTTTCCGGAAAAAAACGAAAAAAACCGAGGAAAAAAACCGACCCAACAGCCCTGCTTCAACCGTAGGTCTCAATGCGTAGTTGCCCTGGCTTTTGGTAGAAATTTTCGGCGAAATTTTTGTCTAAAAATTCGTAATTTATGGCTAAAATTCAAATTTTTAATAAAAAACTGTTTAAAATCTAGTTTTCAAACCAAAATGTTGTCCAAGAATTGAAATTTCAACAACATTTTGGGGTTCACTGCGTAGTTGCCTAGACTACGGGTGCATACTTGCCAAAATGATTTCTGTGGCTTAAAAATGCACTAGGAATTTTCCTAATAGCTTCTGGCAGCATTTAGTAGAGTTTATTTTCGTCCCCGCTGACCCCCCTGGGACCTCCATGCACATGTAGTGTACTATGTCCGTACATTACATAACCGTCGATCACAAATTTCTCGTTCACCCATCACACACACACAATAAAGCGGACCATAAGTTTAAAAACACTCACGAAATATAATAAAGCAAAAAACAAAACAAAAAATAAACCTGTCTGATCACATATGTTGTCTTAATTGCAATTAAGACTTAATGAGTATACGCACGTGTTAGGAGGGGAAGGGCAGTATTTACTCATACGTAGACCCAATTTTTTGAGAAATTCCTTCCTACCCCACCCCAGCTAGATATTACATATGTGTTATGTTGGCCGCCAAAACCCAAATTTGGTTTTCAAGGTAGTGCCTACGTAAATTTAGGGCAAACAGTATGCTACCGACGCCATTAAAAAGTTTCCAGACCAGCATTCAAAACCCCAAATTAGGGTTTCAATACTTTAAACAGTGTTTCTAAGCTCCCAAACAGGGTTTTCAAGACTGCTAAACCCTTTAGAGTTTTAAAAAGCCTAAATATGGTTCCAGAAGCCCTGATAGGGTTTCAATTACATTTTGGAGGTTTCTTAATAAGCCAAATTAAGTTTCAAAAACTGTAATTGAGGTTTCAGAAGTTAAATTTAGGTTTAGAGAACAGCTTGCTACTTTTGTTAGTGCAGAGAAATGTTTTAACGAAAATTTTAACTGAAGAACGGTTCTAGAAGCATCGCTTCTGTTTAAAATAAAGTTTTCTACGCCATTTTTAGCTGAAAAACCCATAAACAGAGTACTCTGCCATTTAAAGCAAAAACAGGGGTTCAAATTTTCGGTTTTTGCAATTCACACACAGGATCTTGGTTTCTCGAAGACTTGTTGAACCAACCCAAAAATATGGTGGATGAAACTGCGTTGGGCCTTCGACTGAGAGGATTCTCCAGCCGAAAAACCAGCTACTGCATGTACTACTGTTCGAAAATCCGGGATTAAAAAATAGATTCAGGTTCAAGTCAAGTGCAACATAGGTTCAAGTCCATCCAAAAAACCTTAACAACAGGTTCAGGTTCAAGTCCACTGATATTAACAAAAACTGTCGAAATTTTGCACTGTGTGCAACTTTCCTGAACCATATAAGCGTGTCCACTAGCAGTGAAAGGTCAGATCAGACTTGTTATCGGGCACTAATTTCGTTTCTGACATTTTCAGTTTGAAAATTAGGTCTAAAAACATGAAACCATTAAATGCCTATGCAATCGAACGAAAAATTAGCGAATTTTGCTAAAATTGCACTCAAAATGTGAACCGATTTGAGTAAGTCCAATAAAACAGGACAGGTTCAAGTGCAGCTCAAATAGAATAGGTTCAGGTTCAGGTTCAAGTCTAGGAATTTCGGGTTAAAAACCTATTAATAAGTTCAGGTTTCGTCGAACTTGCCTACAGTAACATGTACAGTACGTATTGTATGTCTGCACTTGCAGAAGAACACACTCCTATTTAGGGTTTCTCCCAAAGAGCGATTGAGGTACAGTCATAGACAACCAGCTTTAGGTCATCTTGGACAACCAGGACACCCGGACAGTTGTTGACAGTGGCGGTATACCACTTGGCTGTACCGTCTGCATCATAGACTACAACGTTGCCATCTCCTTGGTGCACGAACCTGGCAGGCATGGGTGGCGTGTCGATGTTAGTGGCCGTCTCCCAGACCACTTCTTTAGGGCGCAGGTTAGACAGCACTACATTGCCGTCGCACTGGAAGACCAGCACGCAGCGACTGTTGAACGAGTACATCGCCTCCCCTCTGTTTAGGTGTTGGTCAGGAGCCAACCGATCGGTCCATTTGTTGGCAAACTCACAATTCGGATCTTCCCCTAAAACCTGATACAGATCACCGGTGATCCGATGTACAAGTACAATACGATGTACGACCCTACGATCAGACCTTTATTTATGTTCACAACTGTAAATTTTGTTGTCCGTCTGCGTGTTACGAGTTTTAATTTGTACATACTGTATGTTTTTTCTTTGCCGCTCGTTTACTGGTTTTACTGGTGTAGAGCAGACGTCATAAACATTGATTGATTGATTGATTGATTGATTGATTGATTGATTGATTGATTGATTGATTGATTGATTGATTGATTGATTGATTGATTGATTGACCCAGTGGTCCATTTGGCTGTCCAAGTCAGTAATCGTCATCTCGGACGTTTTGCACTTTTTCACTGCCAGCCACTCCTAGCCACGCTGCTGGGTGCCGGTCACTAAGAGAGCGCCCGGCGTGTTGATGTCATGATGCTGTCAGCTCCCGACGGCCGCCGCTGCCCCGGTTGGCTGAGGGCTCCCGGCATGGTTGGTCTCTCAGACAGCTCCTGACGTCATTGACCTTCTTCTCCAACGCGGCAGGCTTTGTGGAGCGGCTTTGGTGCAACGGCAGATCCAGTCGGTTCCCATTTTACCTACTCGCTGTGACCAGCTTTCGGTGGCCTGGGTGGGGCTTTGCTAAGACTAATTCCAGTCAGACTGGTTTCGAACCCACTACAACCGCTTGGGATCATAGTCGTACATGCAATTGGGGGAAAAGGGGGATTTTCCCCTGGCCCGATTTTCCGGGAAAGTTTCCCCCAGCCGGATTCAAGGGGGCGGAATTTTTTGAAACCCTATTTTGGGTTTCTAAACCCGAAAACATTGTTCCAGAAGGCCCTAAATAGGGTTCCGGAACCCCTATTTGGGTTTCTGAAACCCGAATTGGGGTTTCTAAGGCTCAAAATAGGGTTCCAGAATCCTAAATTGGGTTTTTGACGCCAAAAATAGGGTTCTGGAACCCTAATTTGGGTTTCTGAAGCTCTAACTAGGGTTCCGGAGCCCTAATTTGGGACTCTAAAACTCTAATTAGGGTTTCTAAAGCCAAGCCACCCAGCCCCCCAGCAGAAAACCCTGCTACACGTATGTTAGGGATGCAGGGGCCGCCGTGACTCAGAGGCAGCAAATCAGATACAGATCAGTGGTGACCAGGGATTCGAAAGCATAGCTTACAGTGAACCGTCTGCCATTTGACACTCTCGCAATCGGCCAGCACTGCTGAACCAATGTCAGTGATTGTGAGCTGAGCCCCGTCAGAACAGGAACTGCTTTGCGTGGTCTCCGTTCTCCAGATCACCTGACTGCCGTTGGTGTACAAGACGAGGTCGCCATGAGACTCCAGTTTCAAGAGGGTTGCATTCTGGGCCATATGTGCGGTCGACCAGATGGCTTTTTGTGAGGACACTGCATAGATCTGCAGCACTCCGTCACAGTGCAGATGCATGGCGTACTTTCCATTGGGAGAAGTCAGGTACTGGCCAGACGATAGCATCTGTCCAGACCACAACTTTGGACCGGCCGATTCATTTCTGCAGCCTGAACACAGTTTGATGCCAAATGTTTGATGTTTGATGCCGGGTACTCCGCCGGCACCTTGCTTCAGCGGGAGTGGGACGAACCAGGGAAAGAAAGAAAGAAAGTGACAGTCCACATTTCTACCTGCATTTGCTGATGTTGTTGACACTGCCGTTGCTGATGTTGATGTGGGTGACGCTGCCATTGATGACGTTGATGAGGATGTTGAGTCAGACGTTGCTGAGGTGGATGTTGACTCAGTTGTTACAGATTCTGAAACAGTCTGAGAAGTTGTTTGCGGTGCGGTTGGATGTGAAGCCATCATTGTACTTGCTGAATTAAGAAAGCAACTATACAGAGTTACTGCAAAAATGAACTCACCCGAACTGCCAACCCGTAATTATTATTTTAAGGCACGCATTTTTATATGTCGCTATGGTCAGGCACGCAAAAAATTTTTGCGTCTAAGATATAGGTAAGCGAGTGCGAGCATACCTTACTTCAGCGGGAGTGGGACGAACCAGGGAAAGAAAGTGACAGTCCACATTTCACCTGCATTTGCTGATGTTGTTGACACTGCCGTTGTTGATGTTGATGTGGTTGACGCTGTCATTGATGAGGATGTTGAGTCAGACGTTGCTGAAGTGGATGTTGACTCAGTTGTTACAGATTCTGAAACAGTCGGAGAAGTTGTTTGCGGTACGGTTGAATGTGAAGCCATCATTGTATTTGCTGAATTAAGAAAGCAACTAAATAGAATTACTGCAAAAATGAATTCACCTGAACCGCCACCGTAACGATAGCCTCCTCGTTGCCAGAGCTCGTACCCGGAGGCACCTACTTTCTCCATCCCATCGATTAGTTTGTTGTACAAGTGACAGACAGCGTTCTGGGCGTGCAAAGCAAAACTGAGACATTGAGGCTCGTTGGTGCACTCTATTACACAGCTGCTTCTATCGGTTTGATCCACTGTCCTGATAACATCTGTGCTCTGTTTCGCCCTTACTTCTGTTCCTGCAGAACCGAAGAATGTTCGCGCTGCTTCTGAAAACCAGTCATATTGGTTTAAATGTCTTTGAACAGATTCAATTGCCCTACCAGTGCCGAAGCCACGTAGTACAAAAAGAGTAAACAATAACGCAAGAGAAAGTTTGCTGAGCCAACCCAAACTCATCACAGGACCACCGGCCGGCTAATATTGAAGTTTATCAACAATGGGCAGGCAGGACAGTAACTATGGACGTCGCTCAGCGACCAACAACAAGCGAAAAGCACGATCAATTTCGTAGAAACTCTGAAAACGGATGCTAAAATTCTGAAAACCGTCAGATTCCCTACTATCTCGGTGAGAAACGGAATTCCACTTGTCCCTAGAGGCCTTACAAAAATTATGTAATGGTATTTTAGGCCATTTTCGGACCCCCTTCGCCTATGATACAATAAATGTGTCGTAATTATTTTCTACCCCCCCATACATGTAACAGCTCCGGGCCGACCTGGGGGGAGGGGGGTAGGGGGGGGGTTTCCTCAGGTGGGGGGTCGAGGGGGGGTTTCGCCCAGGTGGGGGGTCCCAAATTTCAAAAAGCTCCGAAACGCCTAGAAATGCGTTTTTAGCACGTTTTTTTCAGTAAGGACGCTAAAAATCGCTATTTTAAGCTGCCAAATAGCGTTTTAAAGCTAAAAACAAGCAAAAAATGACAAAAAGAGCTTCCAAAAACACCGATTTTTCTTAAATATCAGCAGTGGAAACGCGAAATTCGGTTTCCAAAGGCTTTTCAACTGAATTTTAGGCTAAAAATTAGTGATTTCTGACCCAGTTTGCTAATACTGGAGCCACTACTAGTACTTGTATTTTTTGGTCGGGGGAGGGGTCCCTTAACCTGTCTCGGGGGGGGGGGGTGAGCGGGGGTTTGGCCTTTCCAGCAGGGGGGGGTAACCCCCCAAACCCCCCCTAGTACATGTATGCCCCCCTGCCCTAATTACGTAATAAATTTGGCTACCCCTACAATTTCCAATTTTTTAGATTTGTAGTAGAAATTTTTACGATCTCCATTGTAGAAAAAAACGACAAGTAGTAAAAATTAATATTACTTATATTAATCTTTAGTAAAAATGTCGGTAATACAGGATTGTGCAATATTGTGTTTGCTTTACTGAAAACTGCAACGTATACACAACAGGGTCCGCCAAAAAAACAACCTAGCAGATTTTTTGCTGTAACAACCGCAAATCTCTACCGATTTGAATAAATCCTCTTTTAAATGAAAGACAAATAAATTATTGAAAGATTGGTGAAACGCTTATTAAGATACCCTGCTTAGTTCCTGAGATTGAGATATTTGACCTCAAAGTCAAAACAGAGATTTTGGCAATGAACAAGAGTGATAAAGAACAACCCGGCAGATTTTTTAGTTTTGCAACCATGAATCTCTACCGATTTGAATGAATCCTCTTTTGAAACAAAGATTGGTGCAATTTTTATTGAGATTCACTGCTTTCACTCATTAGTTCTTGAGATATTTGCCCTCAAAGTCGAAGTAGATTTTGGCAAAGAACAACAAAGCGATTCCGTTGCACTTCATAATAAAGCAGATTCCTACTGCTGGAGGCTAATGACACTTTACTGTTGAAGTAAACCGAGTTTGTGTGTCACCAGGAAAGTCTCCAATAGCATTTAGCAGTAGCAGGAATCCCGTTTTATTGCGATGTGCAGTGGAATAATAGAAAATCGCTCTTGTTCACTGCCAAAATCACTGTTTTGATTTTGAGAGCGAATATCTCAGGAAGTAAGCAGAGTGCATTAATGAAAATTTTAGCAATCTTTTAAGAATTTCTTTATCTTTCATTTAAAAAAGGATTCATTCACATCGGTTGAGATTTGCGGTTGCTACAGCAAAAAACTGCTGGGTTGTTTTTTTGGTGGACCCTGTACATATTTGTATAGCCCATCTGTTCTAAATTCTGATGCAGATGAAATAAAAGTGGAAGTGCCTTTATTATGTTGGATCTGAGGGGTCCAGTACAGTAGTCAGAAATTGACCAAATTGAGAATATCAACTGAGCAAAGTCTTGTCTTATAATCACTACTGAAAAGTGTCTAATACTGCACCCTTGTAAAACACTTGAGTAGGTCTCAAAGTTCATTGAGAATGGGCCTGAACAGAACAGTGGTGTCACTTAACTGAGATTTGAAAATTATGCGAGCATCTACTACTGTATGTTCTTATACATACACGTAATCTCATTCCCTGTTTCTTCTGTTATGCAAATATGTGGTCTATTTTGTACTTGTTGAGGTCTGTGCCGGCTAGCTAAAAATCTATTGCCTAATTGGTGGCCAGAGGCCCAAACAGGCGTCAACAAACTTACCTGCTCATTTTTCGAAATTCTAGGCACGCTACTCTCTTTCAACAGCAAAAATACGAGTTTTCAAAAATAATTGAGAAAGAATTGCACAATTGGAATTTTCCGCGATTCAACAATATAATCAAAATATAATTAATTGTAACTGAAAATAATGAAAAATCATTTTAGTTAATTTTAAAATATAAACTGAGTCAATAATTTGATTGTAATTGAATTGAAATTCAAATTCCATAATTTTACATCACTACGAGCGATTATCAGAGGGATAACGGTCCGAAAATGGCCATTTCGTAATTGTTGCACGCCCTCTTACCACATGAAACTCTGAAAACTGATGCATACGAAAAGTAAATAAGCAGATATACGTATGTTGCCAATTTGCCTCTGAACATTTACTACTGTACGTTCTCTCATACATAATCTCACTTCCTGTTCTGTTATGTAAAATACGTGTTTTTATGTTTTGTAGTTGTTGAGGTCTGTGCGCCAGCATGAAAAAAGAATTGTGTGTTGTGTTGTCAGTGATCTGCGCAACGGCAGTCGTGAGTAGAAGGATCCCTGACACTTGTGAGCGTCTCTGTGCCAGCTGCAATTGTACAAACCAATGTCAACACAACTGCTTCTCAAGTACGTATAGCCATTAGCTGCTTTCCGCTGTATTACTGAGTTGTTTTCAGCCATTCCTCGTGCTCATCACTGCTTGAAGCCACTTGCCACTGATCAGTGTTGCAATGCGCTGTGCGGCCTCAATCGCACCAAACGAGCTACACCGTCTGTACTTGAACACCTGCTAGAAGAACCGGTCAGTCGGAAGGCAGGTGATGCCGGCCTATTCACCAGAATCGGCCACCGGATCGGCGACTTGAAGATGAAGCTGCGTGATTGGTTCGACTCTTCGCTTACCAGAAAACTGGCCAAGAAAGCCAAGACTGCAGCCAGCCAGGCAGATGAGTTGATGTTGGAGAACCCTGGTCGAAGCCTACGAGAGCATCAGATCGCAGTGGACACGGCCGAACAGCACGCCGGACATCTCCAAAGCCGGGCCGACACATTAGGAGCTAAAGCAGACATGGCGCACAGTCAAACGAAGGCATTCGCTGGAGAGAAGACCGAAGCTCGAGCACAGAAACTCGAACCTCTGGCTTTTCGCCGTGAATATGAAACATCTGACGCTTTTGCAGATCTGGCCGAGCGACAGTTGCATATGCTACATGCAATTGGTGAGGAAAAATTAGCTAAGCAGGTGGCCTTTGAAGTGGAACTAAAGAACGCAGATGCAGTGATTCAGAGCACAGGCAAAGTATTTTCGGATGAGTCAGTGCAAGCGATCAGGAAAGTGGATGATGCCGTTGAGCAGCTGGAGAAAGTAAGCAAAAAGAAATTGGACCAAGCCACACACTATGCGCTAAAAATGAAGGAGCAAGCCAAGGAAGCAGAGACGGAAGCAATCAGAATGAAAGGCACCTACGGAGAAACACGTGCAAGAGCAAGGGCTGACCATTTGAAAGGCGCGAGTGAGAATATGGCCAACCGTGCGGTGCGAGCAGAGCAAGAACTGCACGCAGCGCAAGTGCAAATGAGCACCTATTACCACTTACAGAAAACCAACGGAATTTTGGAATTGAAGAGCTTGCAAGATCGCGAAGCCAAGGAAGCGGCAAGGAAAATTATGGCTGGATGGACTGAGAAAATGCGGAAATTTGAACAAGAAGGGGCTGCGGGTGTTGGTCAACTTTGGGAGCCGATCTTTCAGGAAGCAGGAAAGGATGGGACAGATGAAGCAGCGGTAGAAAAACTCGTTCTAGAAATGGCAAGCAAAACGCAAGGCCAAGAACCAAGCGCAGTGCACAAACTAACAAGCCCCACAGTTTAGACGTGAAAATGAATCACTTCAGAAATACACACCGTTGGATAGATCTTTGACACTCTAACTTTTTTGTTCCTTTCCTAACATAGTTCTTCTCAAATGATTTTTTGCAATTGCGGCACAGACATGACTGTATTTCTATTCGTTTTAACTAATAAAAATCATCAGCATCCATCCATTGTACGTAGTTCGCCTTTTGGTTCACCAGTGTTCTTAAGTTAGAGCTCTGTTATTCTTTCAGAATTTCAGTTTGCGTTTGTTAGTAAAACAAACTGTATGTCTGGTCTGATAAGTGCATACATGTAGCTGGGTTTTCGGCTGGGGGGGGGTTCTGATCCAAAACAGGGTTTCGGCACTATGCCCAAAGGGAGTTTCAGCTAGGGTGCAAACAATACCTGAAAAACCCAACATCCCAATACCCAATCCCAATACCTGAGACCCCAATGCCTAATACTTGCGTAGCTGAGCCAAAAATTGCATTTCTGTGAACATTCCAGTGGTGTACACAGGATTGCTTTCACAGGGATTAAAATTTTGAAGAGGCCTGGTTGGGCCATTGTCCAACTAGGGCGAGAAATTTTGAAAAGTTACCCTTTAACAGTCAGGGAAATAACAACATATATGGTATCAGTACACATATATGGAAACGGTACCATATATGGTACCGGTACACCTTCAAGTGGTACCATATATGGTACCACTTCCTTACATGGCACTGGTACCATATATGGTTCCGGTACCATATATGGTACCCCTTCGATCGAGGCCTCAGGTGGTACCATATATGGTACCGGTACCATATATGGAAACGGTACCATATATGGAACCGGTACCATATATGGCAACAGGTACCATATATGGTGTGGCGGAAATTTCAGCTAGTTTCGCCAGGAAATCGATTCTAAACAGAATTAGCGTTGTGTACGTTTTCTAGCGACGACCTAGGAACTACCGTCAGAACTGGCTTAATCAGTAGAATTTGGTCTGCAGCACAATAGAACAGTTAAAGGCTTTATTTCTCGTCCTCTCTCTTCACTCGTCACGTCTCCCTTTTCTTTCTCCGCAAAAACAACTTTTCAAATACTTCGCACACACGTTAAAATACGGTACAATGGGCGTCAATTGTAAGTTCAGGTTCACAACTCAAGTATGTACATACTTGACACTCTGGGTCAAGCCTGAGAAGACAAACACAAAAAACAGCATAGGAAACATTTTAAATACAACACACCCGTATTCAGAATATAACAGCTAAGCTGTGCGAGACATAGTAAGTTCAGTAAAACCCTCCTTGTTTGTAGGCCAACACGTCGCTCAAGAAATTCATGGCTTGACTAAACAAACTCGAGTGACGACGACCTCCTCTAGCCCCACGTCCTCCATCCACCGCCTCGCTGGAAAGGTAGTCTAGCACCTCTGGGTGGAAACAATGGTTGCGGTGGGCCGGCCCCTCGTGCACGATAACTGTAATAGCGATTTCGACTGCCACCCCTGCCTCTACGACCTCCTCGGCTGCGTCCACACCACTTCACGACTCCCTGCTCTTGCGCTCCGCTGTTTTCTCTGTGTTGCTGCCCTGGTCCCTCTCCGTCCTGTACTGGTTGAGCAGGCGGCACTTGCGCTGGAGGTACTTGAGGAGGAGGTACAGGTTGAGGTGGTGGAGCTGGGTTGTGCTGGTACACTTCTACAATCTCTACTCCCTCATCCATCACTCCCCACTTTGCTGGCACGATCAGAGAAGGAGGAGGGGCTGGGGGGCCACCCTGACCAAATAACGGTTGACCTTGTAGTGGAGGCTGAGCCATGACCAATTTCTCTTGTACGTTCGAGTTATCGTCGAGGGTGTCCACCTGATTAGTGTTGTTAGTTTTTCTGAAACAAAAACACATGCCTAGTTCACCCTGCGTGAGATGTCCGGGCTCTGTAATACCTAGTGCCTCCAATTCCCGCAATCTACGCGAATGCGTATTCAGTTTCTGTCGTTCTGTTGTAGTGACTGTGTATACACTACAGTTCTGATTTTGCGTCTCGTACTGGTTGGACGGCATTTCTCCAGCAACGATATAGCCCAACTTGGAGTCCACCAAATAAACTTCCTGACTCAAATATGTTACTGAACAAGGTGTGAGCAACTGAAGTACATAATTGGCCCCTAACAAGATGTCCACCTCTGTGGTGGCCGTTGTGTCTTCGCTATTATCTGCTAATTGCAATTTTTGAGCTTGTGGAAACCGTTTTACTACCAGGTTGCTGGAACGGACAGGTTGCGTAATGACATCGCAAGTAACTGCTCGAATGTGTTTGATAGAATGATCAATTAGTCTAATGCCAAGCTCAACCCGGTCTGACTCCATGTGTTGCACAGTTTGTCCAAACCCAGACACAGTAAGAGTTTCTCTCCCTAGACTGCATAACTGCAAGTGATTTTGTAACCTGGAGCGTATGAACGTCTTTTGGCTGCCAGAGTCTAGCAGTATGCGGGCTGTCATGGTCCGTCCTGTTTCTAAATTTACTACCTCTGTGCGTGCCGTCAATAACAGTACATTTCCTCTGCCTTGCTGTACAGTCAATGTAGTGAGTTGTCCATCATTCCTGACCACTGTTGCTTCATCTGCACTGCGAGTGACCAATGTCTGAGAGTCCTTACCCCGATCACGGGGGGCTTCCCTACCAGAACTCAAATTGGGTGTGCTGCCAAACTTCTGTTGACAGAGTGACCGATGATGATTGGTTCCAGAACAGTGCCAACACTTCTTGTTCTGAGCGGACAATTCCTAACTGCATGGTTTCTGCTCAAACACTTAAAACACATCCGGTTTCGTAGTACAAATTCGTGTCTGGTAGCCGAATTGGTAAGCACATCGCATTCGTCCGGCCAATGAATTTCGGAGCAATAGACACAATTACCAGCCTGTGGTGCCGGTCGGCTCAACAAGGACTGTGTAGTGGCTTGTGTTTGGTTTGTCCGTCTGTTTAATACAGTCTCAACCGCACCAAAGGAGTTCGACCGTGTAACCATCGAATATTGGTCAATAAACGAATATGACAGTACCTCCTTAGCCAAAAATTCTCTCAAACACTTAACCGGTTCCCGTGTCCACACCACTTCACGACTCCCTGCTCTTGCGCTCCGCTGTTTTCTCTGTGTTGCTGCCCTGGTCCCTCTCCGTCCTGTACTGGTTGAGCAGGCGGCACTTGCGCTGGAGGTACTTGAGGAGGAGGTACAGGTTGAGGTGGTGGAGCTGGGTTGTGCTGGTACACTTCTACAATCTCTACTCCCTCATCCATCACTCCCCACTTTGCTGGCACGATCAGAGAAGGAGGAGGGGCTGGGGGGCCACCCTGACCAAATAACGGTTGACCTTGTAGTGGAGGCTGAGCCATGACCAATTTCTCTTGTACGTTCGAGTTATCGTCGAGGGTGTCCACCTGATTAGTGTTGTTAGTTTTTCTGAAACAAAAACACATGCCTAGTTCACCCTGCGTGAGATGTCCGGGCTCTGTAATACCTAGTGCCTCCAATTCCCGCAATCTACGCGAATGCGTATTCAGTTTCTGTCGTTCTGTTGTAGTGACTGTGTATACACTACAGTTCTGATTTTGCGTCTCGTACTGGTTGGACGGCATTTCTCCAGCAACGATATAGCCCAACTTGGAGCCCACCAAATAAACTTCCTGACTCAAATATGTTACTGAACAAGGTGTGAGCAACTGAAGTACATAATTGGCCCCTAACAAGATGTCCACCTCTGTGGTGGCCGTTGTGTCTTCGCTATTATCTGCTAATTGCAATTTTTGAGCTTGTGGAAACCGTTTTACTACCAGGTTGCTGGAACGGACAGGTTGCGTAATGACATCGCAAGTAACTGCTCGAATGTGTTTGATAGAATGATCAATTAGTCTAATGCCAAGCTCAACCCGGTCTGACTCCATGTGTTGCACAGTTTGTCCAAACCCAGACACAGTAAGAGTTTCTCTCCCTAGACTGCATAACTGCAAGTGATTTTGTAACCTGGAGCGTATGAACGTCTTTTGGCTGCCAGAGTCTAGCAGTATGCGGGCTGTCATGGTCCGTCCTGTTTCTAAATTTACTACCTCTGTGCGTGCCGTCAATAACAGTACATTTCCTCTGCCTTGCTGTACAGTCAATGTAGTGAGTTGTCCATCATTCCTGACCACTGTTGCTTCATCTGCACTGCGAGTGACCAATGTCTGAGAGTCCTTACCCCGATCACGGGGTGCTTCCCTACCAGAACTCAAATTGGGTGTGCTGCCAAACTTCTGTTGACAGAGTGACCGATGATGATTGGTTCCAGAACAGTGCCAACACTTCTTGTTCTGAGCGGACAATTCCTAACTGCATGGTTTCTGCTCAAACACTTAAAACACATCCGGTTTCGTAGTACAAATTCGTGTCTGGTAGCCGAATTGGTAAGCACATCGCATTCGTCCGGCCAATGAATTTTGGAGCAATAGACACAATTACCAGCCTGTGGTGCCGGTCGGCTCAACAAGGACTGTGTAGTGGCTTGTGTTTGGTTTGTCCGTCTGTTTAATACAGTCTCAACCGCACCAAAGGAGTTCGACCGTGTAACCATCGAATATTGGTCAATAAACGAATATGACAGTACCTCCTTAGCCAAAAATTCTCTCAAACACTTAACCGGTTCCCGTGTTTCTTCCATTTTGCTTGACAGTTCCTTCAATACCCGATGAGGTAGTTTTTTAGTCAGCAAGAAAGCCAGAAGTTCTCCTTCAGCCAGTTCGCTACCTAGCTCTGCTAAACCTCTGACGTGTTTTTCCATTTCTAATTGGAAGTTCCGAAGGCATTCGGCTGTGTCATGGGGACACTGTAACAGTTCAATCGCTGAAAAATGCGCCGCCATTATGTGTCGCTCATTGCCAAACTTCTTCTTCAATAACTCTACGGCTCTTGTGTACGCCTGGTCGGTTAATGGGATGCCTTCTATTACTAGCGCGGCTGTCCCTGACAGGACTGACTGTAGGTAAGTGAACCGTTGGCTATCAGATAAAGTCCTATTATTGTGCACCGATTGTTCGAATGATGCCCAAAAGGCCTTCCACTGAAACACATCGCCACTGAAATGACGCAATTCCAGACGTGGTAATCTGACATTGGCATTGCCAGTCATTGTGTTCTCTTCTGATGCTGGTATCATTGAGACTAGAGGTCGCGTTTCTATTCTCTGTGCTAACCTGTCAACTTCTTCCTTTTGACCTTTCACAATACTCTGCACACTACGTTCGAATGCCTGCATCTGCTCTGCGTGTTGCTTTTGCATTGCGCCCAACAATGCCAGAACGTTAGGATCAAGAGCGGCTGTAGGAAAGCCCATGCTAGACCCACTGTCAGTTTTTAAGGGGGGGTTTGACGCATAATACGTGCTCGGCTGACTTGGAAGCGCTGTTCCGCCAGCTGCTTCAGAACAAGGGGGGTAGGGAGTTTCATGCAGCTCGAGCAAACTAGGAGCAGACGTACTGGGGGGGAAGAATTTGGGGGCTCCGACTCTGAGTGAGTTTTCTTTCACAGCAATATTAGATCCTGCGGTTAACGCAACATTCTCATTACGGGTCTCTTCCGTCTGCTCATGGGGGGAATAAAAGGCGTCATCGTTTACAGTAATGGGTACTTGAAACTGCGAAAGAAGTGAGTCAATTTCGCCGAGTGTTTTGCTAACTTTCAACTGCACTCCGAGTTTAATTCCCTCTGCCGGTTTAGCATCCTCTCTGAGGCTCTTGAGTATCGGTACAAGTTCGTCAGCCGTCTCCTTAGTCTCTTGCTCCACCGTTCGCAATTCAAGACTTAACCCTTTGCACCTATCTAGCATACTGGCGGACTGCAACTGCCTCTTGTCTGACGTAACCTGCAGCCACACGTCTTTACAATCGTCTACAACCTGCTTCGCACGCGTTTCTAGCTTCTGCATTCTTTTCTCAAGTATGTCTCTGCGTGTGCCTCTAGTAAATGGGGGAGAACCCTGGCCGAACTCTGCTGACTGCTGTGCTGATTCCCCCTTGGGAACCAGCGCCCGAGGCGAGTGCTTTATTTTACTCATGCTCACCTCAAGCCAAAATTATCTTTCCTGATCGGTCGGAGGGCTCTAACCATTCCGTAGATTCAATTGAGCTAGGAGTCGGACACCATGTGGCGGAAATTTCAGCTAGTTTCGCCAGGAAATCGATTCTAAACAGAATTAGCGTTGTGTACGTTTTCTAGCGACGACCTAGGAACTACCGTCAGAACTGGCTTAATCAGTAGAATTTGGTCTGCAGCACAATAGAACAGTTAAAGGCTTTATTTCTCGTCCTCTCTCTTCACTCGTCACGTCTCCCTTTTCTTTCTCCGCAAAAACAACTTTTCAAATACTTCGCACACACGTTAAAATACGGTACAATGGGCGTCAATTGTAAGTTCAGGTTCACAACTCAAGTATGTACATACTTGACATATGGTACCCCTTCGATCAAACCATAAGGGGTACCATATATGGTACCCTTTCGATCGAGGCCTCAGGTGGTACCATATATGGAAACGGTACCATATATGGTACCCCTTCGATCGAGGCCTCAGGTGGTACCATATATGGTACCGTACCATATATGGTACCACCTGAGGCCTCGATCTAAGGGGTACCATATATGGTACCAGTACCATATAAGGAAGTGGTACCATATATGGTACCACTTGAAGGTGTACCGGCACCATATATGGTACCGTTTCCATATATGTGTACTGATACCATATATGTTGTTATTTCCCTGACTGTTTAAGGGCTTCTGGAGGACAAAATAAGCAGAAATTAGCAGTTTTAGTCGGTACATAATCTACTGTATTATAGTGTTCCTTATTTTCGGCGGATTTTTTGTTCGTACTCCACCGGAAAGGGGTGTACCAGACCCATACCCCCTGGGTACAGTACTAATACATTGTACATTCTGTCTGTGAGTTGATTTTTTGCACTGATTCTTCAACAACAACTGATAATATCGTATTCCTATACAGAAATTCATGCTTCTAGCCCCAATTTATGAGGTTTTAACCCATTTTTCATCATAGTTTATCTTTTGCTGGACAAAATGTTTTATCTTAATAAACGCCCATGGGCGTTTATTTGGAAAGCCTTTCCAAATAAACGCCCAGGGGGCCACTATTTAGGGGGCGTTTATACGGAAAAACCCTGTACTTAGAAAAGCGGACAGTATAAGATATTCTTAACCTTTAGATTGTTAACGCAAAAACCGGCTTTCTATACCTAATCGATTTTTTCAGGTAAGTATTTCAGTTCAACAGCGATTTTTTCGATTTTTATAATAGGTCCTAATTAGTATTGGGTATTTGGGCACAAAAAACCCAATACCCAATACCACTACCTGGAAAACACCCCAATACACCCAATACGCAATACCAGTTCGCACTCTAGCTTCAGCGACCTTTTTTGGGCTCAAAACAGGGTTTTGAGGACTAAAAACCGGGTAAAAATCCTGTATGAAGTGCAAAAATGCCGATTTGAAACCCTACTTTTTCTTTAAAACATGCAAAAACCTTACATTTTATTTAAAACGTGCAAAAAAGCTAATTTTGTTTTATGAGTCGGTGTCTGAGCTAGGCAACCCTTCCTTGACACAAAGCCCCCAACTCCGCCTAATATGCAAATTACAAGGGGTCAAAGGTCAAATTTGGGGTAACTTTTTGGACCGAACATAAAAACCTCAATTTTCAACGTACAGCATCCTGGTTTTTTTAAATAATAGAGCGTCTCGCAAACTATCAAATGAGGTATACCCCGCATTTCTGTCTTCACTTCACGTACACAATACTTGTAACAGTTTTTCTGTTTTTTTTCACTTTCCCGAAAGTCACATTTTTGGCTGTAGAACCAAAGTGCCCGGGACCCCAGGCAGTTTTTTTTATTCATAAGATAGGCCGTGAAGAGAGCTTCATTTTGATATATAATATTTGCTGTTTCCGCGGGTCAAAAATTGTCAAATTTACCTTTGAATGTTGACTCCCAATCTGACTTTCTTAACGTGTTTGCAACATGGATGCTCCCGATGTGTGTCAGACTGAGTGTTTTATTACCTGATAGCGCTTGCTGCAAGCTATCATTTGAGTCACAGCTCGCCGTTCTTCCTTCATCAAACTGGAAATTAGGTTTTGTTGAACTTGGCTTGAGCTTAATCTCAAGCGGCTTCTGTCGGATGTTCAGTCAAGTCATAGAGTGTGCACAAATTTTGGGAAATACAGGGTGTGCTAAAAAAAAACAACCCAGCAGAGTTTTTGCTGCAGCAACCGCAATTCTCAACCGATTTGAATAAATCCTTTTTTAAATGAAAGATAAATAAATTCTTGAAGGATTGATGTACCGCTTACTAAGATAGCCAGCTTAGTTCCTGAGATATTTGTCCTCAAATTCAAACCAGAGATTTTGGCAATGAACAAGAGTGATAAAGAACAACCCAGCAGATTTTTTACATTTGCAACCATGAATCTGAACCGATTTGAATGAATCCTTTTTTGAATGAAAGACTGATAAATTCTTCAATGATTGGTGCAAATTTTATTGAGATTCACAGCTCAGTTCTTAAGATATTTGCCTTCTAAGTCGAAACAGATTTTGGCAAAGAACAAGAGCGATTCCGTTGCATTTCCTAATAAAGTAGATTCCTACTGCTAGGGCTAATGATACTTTTAGTGTTGAAGTAAACCGAGTTTCTGTGTCACCTGTAAAGCCTCCAAGAGCCCTTAGCAGTAGCAGGAATCCGTTTTATTACGAAGCACAGAATAATAAAAAAAATCCCTCTTGTTCACTGCCAAAATCACTGTTTTGACTTTGAAACCCAATATCTCAGGAACTAAGCAGAGTACATTAATGAAAATTTCAGCAGTATTTTAAGGATTTATTTATCTTTCATTTAAAAAAGGATTCATTCAAATCGGTTGAAGTTTGCGGTTGCTACAGCGAAAAATCTGCTGGGTTGTTTTTTTTTGGCACACCCTGTATATATTTTTGTTTTCTAATCTACACAAATAAGGTGGCCTGAACAAAATAGTATAGGATTCCTATGGTTAATGATTCCTGTATGCAGCTGAGATAACTGTAACTATCACCAGAATTACATGTAGCTGCGGTAAAAGAAGTGGATTAGTTACAGCAGTTGCACAATACTGACACAAACTACGAAACTGCAGACATGATTCCAACGTGTAACATGACACTAGACAACCAGCTAACATTACATTTTAAAATTGAATACATTTTCGATAAAATAAACAATTGGCGAAATATTCAAAACCCATACTGTGCATAATGTTCAGACAGTGAGGAACAAATAACAGTTAGTGCCAATCAATCTTTACTTCCTTTTTTAAAGCCAGACACCTGTAAAACGGTACTTAGGCAGAAGCAGTAAAACAAATAAAACAAAGCCTATGCTATATGTACATGTTGTTGTTGTCTAATAACAAAGTCTTGAAACAAATCACCAGTAACAAACTTTCTAAAACTGCACAAATTACTTAAGACAACAGACTGGGGTAAGGCATTCCAGATACGAGAGGCTGCGTAAAACAAAGTGCTGCCCGTGGCGACCGTACGACTGGTCAGCTCAACGTGACAGCTATGGGCTAAGTTTAAACGTTCACTTCTTCGCACGCCTAGTCTAACAGCATTTCTAAGATCTACAGGGCTGTAACGGGCACCATGATAGTATTGATAAAACGATAGGAGTCTTCTCTGAGCAGCTAACAACCAAATAGGACTAAGACTGCACTGTTGAACAAGCTCACCATAAGACAGATCATAACGATTTAAGAACAGCTTAGCAAAGAGTCCCTGAGTTTTCTCGAGCCTAGCCCTAGTGTAATTTGTTTTTGGAAACCAGCACTCGATTGCATAACACAACTGCGGTAAAAAACATTGCTTAAACAACCTTTCGAAAACAGACAACGGCGCTTTACCCAGAAATTGTCGCCTTGCTGCCCCGATCGCCCGACGAGTGCGGAGAGCTGCCAGTTGAGAGTGCCGGTTGAACGCAAGCCGACTGTCCAAGGTACAGTACAACTCACGTATAGATTACCAAAATTCGTGAGAGGCCGAAATCCATTTGTCAGACCTCCTATCTTTATAACGGGCGAATTTGTGAGAATTTGTGGCCAACAGTGTAATAGTGGTACTGTGGGAAACATATATGTTTTATGTATATGTTTTAAAACATAAATATGTTTGTTTTTGGGAAAACATATATGTTTATCTTTCTCAATATGTTTGCATGTCAAATATGTTTTGTATTTATATGTTTTGAGGCCAATATGTTTCTGGAAACATATACATATTTTTGCTATAGGAATTCATGATTTCAAGACTTTTGGTTGCTGTTTGACAGTAAACTTTTCCAAAATCTGACTTTCACTTAAACTTATTGAAGCTGAGTATGCTATCTAACTTGTTGCAAACCGTTTTAAACAGGAAATTCAGAATCTCAAGTTTGAATTATCGAAAATTAAGACAAAATATAAGTGAATAAGCGACTTTTACACAAATATGTTTTATGTTTAGAAATATGTACATATTCAATTTTCAGAAACATAT
The DNA here is from genome assembly GCA_030248155.1 of Sabatieria punctata. Classification (NCBI taxonomy): domain Eukaryota; kingdom Metazoa; phylum Nematoda; class Chromadorea; order Araeolaimida; family Comesomatidae; genus Sabatieria; species Sabatieria punctata. The sequence goes on from JASANB010003689.1 coordinate 26,482, forward strand.
AACTATATGTGTTATTTATATGTTTGATTGGCGAAAAACATATATGCATAGTTATATTAATATGTTTTAAAAATTTCGATATTTTCCCACTGTAAATAGTGGGTGTGCCAGCTACTGGGCCGCCTTGTATTCGTGGCCTCTGGCCGGCTATACGTGAGATTTGTGAGCGTTCGTGACCTTGGACCGGCGCTAATTATGCAATCAATAGGCATCTGTGCTGGGTCAACTTACTGGACGGAACAATACGGCCTATCGCCTGCTTTAGACAACTCCAGTCCTACAATTCGATGCATAAAAAACGTTTATAATCAGGTTGAAAACGCATTTTATGTACACAAATATCGGTTCTAATGCGCACAAGTTACAAAACCAAATTGCCGCTCACAAACATAATCGTTTGAACGATTTCGGCAGAGGTGTACTTTGACACTGAGTGTAATTTCCATATCCTGGCGCGCAGTAAAGGAGAAAAATATTTGCCGAACCGCACAACAGAAATCAGCAACAGCGGAGCAAGCAAAGCCAGAGCAAAATGCTTCATAACGCCATATTAGAGCACTAGCATAGGAAGGCTAGGGATACAATTTATTGGCTGGCCAACTTCTGACCTAAACCGATTGACATGTCAGCTGATACGCCAGACCTCAGAGATGGATAATCTTACAATCAAACAGGCCGTTTGTGAGCATTTGTGGCCTAGTTTATTGCGTTCGTGACATTTGTGAGATCGGCCATCTCACGAATTTTGGTATTCTATACGTGAGTTGTACTGTACTTGCACTCCTCTACAACTTGGATGGCCTCTCCGTTTAGGTAAAGCTGAGGGAGAGCCCGGTAGTGATCGCGGCGGGTGTTACGGGAAAACAGAACCATCTTTGTCTTTGCAGCATTTAAGTGCAGACCCAAGTTGGTAAACTGCTGGCAAATCGAGTTCAGGTCTGCCTGGAGATGGTGCACGTCTTGGGGCCCAGAAATTGGCCGAAGAAGAGAGGTGTCATCAGCATAAAGCAGGACACTGGTGTCACTGTCCAGTCGGACTCTAGTCACAGAATCAATATAGGCAGTAAAGAGAACTGGCCCAAGCACTGAGCCTTGCGCCACACCAGAGTGCATCTGGTGTTCAGAGGAGGTTTCGCCGTCCACAGTAACAGAGAATCGTCGATTCTGCAAGTATGAGGAAAGCCATTGGAGCAGCCAGTTCGGGAGCGAATAATCATGCTGCAAGCAGTTTAGCAGAGAAGCGTGGGGCACAGAATCGAAAGCAGCTTTAATGTCCAGAAACACAGCAGCTGCCTTTCCATGGCTATCCAAAGCAAGAGAGATTCTGTGCACAAATGTTGTGAGGCAGTCAGAGGTTGATCGGGCACTACGAAAGCCAAACTGCTGATCTGAGATAGGGATGAACGGCGCCATCAGGAATTTGACGTAGCGTTCCATCACCTTAGAAACGACACTCAACAGTGCGATCGGTCTGAAGTCAGATGGCGCCTCGGATGGGGAGCGCTTAGGCACAGGGACAACATGGGCCACTTTCCAGGCCGCGGGCACAGAACCCTCCTTAAGAGAGCGTGTAAAGAGGGCGGCCAGGGGAGGAGCCAACACAGCGGCGCACTGCTTCAATAGTACAGTAGGAATCTGGTCTGGGCCTGGTGCCTTTGCAGCTTTCAAGCCGAGCAACTCACGTTCAACAAAGACTGGAGAACAGCTTAGCTCAGCAGGCAGCTCTTCGGCTGGAAACGGTAGGGGGCCAGTTTGAGCTGGAGTGTAGACAGACTCAAAGTGCTCTGCCAAGGCGGCTGCTTTTTCTTTTGCGGAAGTAAGCGTGGTACCTGCAGTGGTTGTGATGGAGGGAATCTCCTTCGATTGGCCCCTTAACGTTCGCACCGTGCGCCAAAACTCAGTCGGGCTGTTACAGTTCTCAAATGCACGAGTCGTACGTTCTCTGACTGCCTGTTTCACAAGAAATTTACCCCTGCGCCGAAGTCGCACGTAAGCTGAGTGGGCGGCGGGGTCACCGGAGTCCTTGAAACGCTGGCGCGCCTCCTCCTTTTCCTGCATAACCTGACGCACAACTGGGCAAACGACAGCTCGGTGCGCGGCTTTTGGCTTGACAAATTTTGTAGGCACACAGTTATTGGCACAGGACCAGAGACGGCGGCAAAATTCAGACCAAGCAGTATCACAGTCGGAGCTGGCAAATATAGCGTCAAAAAATCCCGCCTCAGCCAAGTCCCTTCGCAGTTGGGGCCAGTCAGCCTCGCCCCACAAAAAGATGCGCCTTTTCTTGCGACGGGGCGGTTTGGGCTTGGCAACACGCAGTTTGCACCACACAGCCAGGTGGTGCTTTGCTTCTCAATAGAGTCACGCAGGCCCCAGTCTAGCACAGGGAGCCGCTGGCCGGTAAACAGCAAATCGATAGTCCTATGCAGATGCGTTGGGCTGTCAACGTGCTGAGTGAAAGAAAAGACGTTGATTAGGGGCTGCAGATGAGCAAACTCACTGACAGTGTCGGCATCGAGATTAAAGTCACCGCAGAGGACAGTGCAACCGTTGGCATGCTCTTGCAAGGAGATGTAGTTCAGCAAACTGTCAGAAAAATCAGTAGCAGAAACTCTGGGCGGCTTGTAGCAGCAAATCACAGAAATAGGTGCTCTTGGAGTCTGAATTTTGATGCCAATCAGCTCCAAGGTTGGGTCGGATGGGGCACGGAGCAGCAGTGGAAAGAGAACAGAACGTGCAAAGATAGCCACTCCACCTCCGCAACGGTTTCGGTCCCGTCTGAACAGTTGATAGCCAGCAATTTGCAGCTACTGATCAGAAATACTGGGGCCTGTTTCACCAATTTACAAATCATCACAAATCATCACAAATACAAATACAAATACAAATACAAACGGATTTCTGTTTCACCAACATGCCAATTTACAAATACAAATACAAACGAAATACAAGTAGAATTTCACAAATACAAACGTTCCTGTTTCACCAAAATACAAGTGATTTACAATTCCTTCCAATTTGTGAGATTTTTTCACAAAGGTCGGAGGCTTTGTAAAATAATTATTGGTTAGTGTTCTCGGCTGTCTTGTTTTCAAGACATTCAAAAGGAAATCAGCCGCTTTTATGCCAAACTCTATCAGGAGCCAGAACCTGCTACAGAGGATGCTGAAAGGGTTTTTCTTGATCAGCCAAATTTAGCAAGACTGACAGAGGAACAGAAAGGAAACCTGGGACAGGCATTAAGTGAAAGAGAAATTAAACAAGCCATGAATGAGATGCAAAGTAATAAAACACCTGGTAGTGATGGAATTCCAGTAGAATTTTATTTGAAGTTTTGGGATGACATTAAGCAGAGGTTTCTCGCAATGTATCATGAAGTGTACTTAAAAGGACATCTAACACAGACTCAGTGCAGGAGCATTATTAAACTCATCCCAAAAGGGGACAAATGTAAAACACTCCTGAAACACTGGCGGCCTATTTCACTGTTGAACGTTGATTTTAAAATATTGGCTAAAGTGTTGGCAAACAGAATTAAGCCTATGTTGAGAACTTTAATTCATGAGGATCAATGTGGGTTTGTCCCAGGTCGCTACATTGGCGAAAACGTACGCAATTTACTGGACCTAATGGAATATCTGAACGAAGAAAACGAACCGGGCTTTCTCATAGCGCTAGATATAGAAAAAGCGTTTGACAAAGTCAACAGAAAGTTTATGTTTAAGGTTCTGGAAAACTTTGGCTGTCATATAGAGTGGATCCGCTGGGTCAGGATACTCTATACGAATCCTAGGGGAGCTGTTTTGAATCATGGTTACCTTACAGAAGAATTTGATCTATTATCAGGTGTACGACAAGGCTGTCCTCTAAGCCCATATCTGTTTATTATGACTATGGAGGTCCTGGCTAACTGTATTAGGAACAATGCCCATATTAAAGGAATCACAGTAAACGGGTTCGAGTACAAATTGAGTTTGTTTGCGGATGATACGACGTTGAGTCTTGCAGATGTCGATTCAGTCAACCAAGCAGTCGGTATCATTGAACGTTTCGCTACCGTATCTGGCTTAAAGATAAACACTAGTAAGACTGAATGCTTAGGACTTGGTTCGTGTAAAAATCGTACTGATAACTGTGGTCCCTTTGCAATGAGTATACAAGCTGTACGCATTCTTGGGATATATTTCTCACATGATGAACAGACTGTACAACAGAAAAATTTTGGAGATAAAATTGCAAAGATGAACCGTACATTATCGGTTTGGTTGTCTCGAGGGCTCACAATTGAAGGACGCATTAATGTAGCGCGCACTTTAGGTTTATCGCAGCTTATCTACCCAATGAATGTGCTCAAATGTTCTGATAAGGAGAAGAAACAAATTGAAAAATGCTTATACAGATTTATTTGGAACGATGGAAAGCCAAAAGTAAAGATGAAAACATTGATTCAAGATTACCACTTGGGAGGACTGAAGGCTCCAAGCATATCAATAAGTAACGACTCCATCAAGCTTAAGTGGATTGCCAGAATAGCAAAGAGTTCTCTCTGCAAATGGGCTGCGATTGGGTTGCGCAAACTCAATTCATAAAATTTCATAAAAGGCCACTGGAGTCGCCAGAGGCTCTAGATTCGAACTCTGCAGTCACCTAATTTTCATCACAATCAGAGAAAAAGCTCATTTCTTTCCATTGCGCAAATTAGTGTTCAGAGCAAACGTAGCGCAGATTAGGATTTACCCCAGGCCGGAGCTCGACCTTGTCGCAAGGGGCCGCTTGTAAGGGGCGTGCAAAAATTATGTAATGGTGTTTTTGTCAATTTTCGGACCCCTTCCCCTGATAATCGCCCGTAATAATTTCCTCACCCCCTCCCCTAATTACGTAATAATTTGGTTACCCGCGAAATTTCAATTTTTTGACATATGTTTTACATCACTATGAGCGATTGTCAGGGGGAAAGGGTTCAAAAATGGCCAAAAACACAATAACGTAATTGTTGCACGCCCTCTTACCACATGAAACTCTGAAAACTGATGCATATGAAAAGTAAATAATGCAGATATACGTATGTTGCCAAATTGCCTCTGAACATCTACTACTGTACGATCTCTCTCATACATAATCTCACTTCCTGTTCTGTTATGTAAAATACGTGTTTTTATGTTTTGTAGTTGTTAAGGTCTGTGCGCCAGCATGAAAAAAGAATTGTGTGTTGTGTTGTCAGTGATCTGCGCAACGGCAGTGAGTAGAAGGATCCCTGACACCTGTGAGCGTCTCTGTGCCAGCTGCAATTGTACAAACCAATGTCAACACAACTGCTTCTCAAGTACGTATAGCCATTAGCTGCTTTCCGCTGTATTACTGAGTTGTTTTCAGCCATTCCTCGTGCTCATCGCTGCTTGGAGCCACTTGCCACTGATCAGTGTTGCAATGCACTGTGCGGCCTCAATCGCACCAAACGAGCGACACCGTCTGTACTTGAACACCTGCTAGAAGAACCGGTCAGTCGGAAGGCAGGTGATGCCAGCCTATTCACCAGAATCGGCCACTGGATCGGCGACTTGAAGATGAAGCTGCGTGATTGGTTCGACGCTACACTTACCAGAAAACTGGCCAAGAAAGCCAAGACTGCAGCCAGCCAGGCAGATGAGTTGATGCTGGAGAACCCTGGTCGAAGCCTACGAGAGCATCAGATCGCAGTGGACACGGCCGAACAGCACGCCAGACATCTTCAAAGCCGGGCCGACACATTAGGAGCTAGAGCAGACATGGCGCATAGTCAAACGAAGGCATTTGCTGGAGAGAAGACCGAAGCTCGAGCACAGAAACTCGAAGCTCTGGCTTTCCGCCGTCAAGAGCAAGCAACTAACGCTTTTGCAGATCTGGCCGCGCGACAGAGCAAAATGGTAAAAGCAATTGGTCAGGAGAAATCTACTAAGCAGATGGCCATTGAAGTGGAACTAAAGAAGGTGGATGCAGTGATTAAGAGCACAGGCAAACTATTTTCGGATGAGTCAGTGCAAGCGATGAGGAAAGCGGATGATGCCGTTGAGCAGCTGGAGAAAGTAAGCAAAAAGGAATTGGAGCAAGCCTCACACTATGCGCTGAAAATGAAGGAGCAAGCCAAAGAAGCAGAGACAGAAGCAATCAGAATGAAAGGCACCTATGGAGAAAGACGTGCAAGAGCAAGGGCAGACCGTTTGAAAGCCCAGAGTGAAATTATGGCCAACCGTGCGTGGATAGCAGAGCAAGAACTGCACGTGGCGCAAGTGAAAATGAGCACCTATTACCACATAAAAAAATCAACGGAATTATTGAGTTGAAAAGCTTACAAGATCGCGAAGCCAAGGAAGCGGCAAGGAAAATTATGGCTGGATGGACTGAGAAAATCCTTAAATTTGAACAAGAAGGGGCTGCGGGTGTTGGTCAACTTTTTGAGCCGATCTTTCAGGAAGCAGCAAAGGATTGGACAGATGAAGCAGCGGTAGGAAAACTCCTTTCTAGAAATGAAAAGCAAAACGCAAGGCCAAGAACCAAGCGCAGTGCACAAACTAACAAGCCCCACAGTTTAGACTTGAAAATTAATCACTTCAGAAATACACACCGTTGGATAGATCTTTGATACTCTAACTTTTTTGTTCCTTTCCTAACATAGTTCTTCTCAAATGATTTTTTGCAATTGCGGCACAGACACGATTGTTTTTCTATTCGTTTTAACGAATAAAAATTATCAGCATCCATCCATTGTACGTAGTTCGTCTTTTGGTTCACCAGTGTTCTTAAGTTAGAGCTCTGTTATTCTTTCAGAATTTCAGTTTGCGTTTGTTAGTAAAACAAACTGTATGTCTGGTCTGATAAGTGCATACAGTGAGCACAAAAAATGTCCTCTCCACTTTTCCGGGTTCACTAAAATCACTGTTTTTCACTCAATTCTCAACGAATTTGAACCAAATTTGGAGGGTAGGTGCCCAATTAGTCCGGCTACTTGTGTTACAGTTTCGGCGCGAAAATTCAAATTTTGGCGGGAAATTTAAACGAAAATGCGAAAATCATATGGTCTCATGAAAACGGCTCTTACTCAAGAAATACAGTACAAGAGCTATGCCCGTGAAATCACGGCCGCCTATAGACCCACTAGTGATGTAAAATTATGGAATTTGAATTTCAATTCAGTTACAATTAAATTATGGGCTCCATTTTTAATTTCAATTAAATTAAATTAAATTAATTGAAATAGTTTTCCATTATTTTCAATTACAATTATATTTTCAATTAAATTATGGAACCTTGGAAAATTTCAATTATGCAATTTTTTTCAATTATTTTTTCAGTTTTTTGAAAATTGTTGTATTTTTCTGTTAAAAGACAGTAACAGTGACCCAGGACTTCGAAAAATGTCCATGTAAAAGCTTACAGACACCTGGTTAGCCTGTTATCCAAACAGGCAAGAAAATTTTAACCTTTAAAAACGCATAAAATTATATTCTGGGGTAAATTTACAGATATTTCATTATTTTCAGTACCTAATGTAAAGGTTTTCAGCATTTTTGAGCAACATCACTTCCTAGGTACCTTCGCCAAAACCCACCATACACCAACAAATCACTGTTGTTGTGACATTTACAGTCAGGCACTTAACGCCGTTTATGGTACCGAGTACCGACACCATTATAAGGTGCCGGTGGCACCATATATGGTACCGGTACCATATATTATATGGTGCCCCCAAGTTTGGGGGCCCGTTGTGGGGTATCATATGTACACGGTTCGGTACCATATATGGTTCCACTACCCTAGGTACCGGTACCATATATGGTGCCCCCCACGTTCGGCGACTGTGGTGGTACTAGATATGGTACCGGCACCATATATGGTACCCCACGTTTGGAGGCCTGTGGTGGTACGATACATACACGGAACGGTACCACATATGGTACCACTACCCTAGGTACTGGTACCATATATGGTACCGGCACCTTATATGGTGTCGCTACCATAAACGGCGTTAAGTGCCGGACTTTTTTATGAACTACGAAATAAAAAGCAGAGCATAAAATATTACCATACAAAGTGAGGTCAGTATAAAGAGGTGACAAACCTTAAATAGGTTTTTGTTTGAAGTCATTAGCGCCGTCATCATTAATACTTACGCATTTCCTTACATTCACCCCAGCAAATAATTGAAAATATAATTGAAATTCCAGGCGAATTTCAATTAAATTACAATTAAATTATGGCCCAACTTTTGAATTTCAATTAAATTAAATTAATTGAATTGAAATTAAAAACGGGCCAATTATGCGAATTTCAATTACAATTAAATTAATTTTTTACATCAATAGACCCAACATCTAGCTCTGCTAGAATTTGGGCGCGAAAATTCAAATTCTGGCCGGAAATGTAAACGAGTATGTGAATATCATAATATGGTCTCATAAAAACGGCTCTTACTCAAGAAATGCAAAAGCTATGCCCGTGAAATCAGGGCCGCTTATAGACCCAACATAGTGCAGTTTTATGTAGAAGTTTCAAAAACCTCGCTCAAAGTACGCGCGAGAATCCGATTTTCAAATTTGGCAAAAAATCGGGATTTATCATCATTTCCAAAGCTAACATTTTGAGGTTCACTAAAATTTCCCGTTTTCAGTCAATTCTCTGCCAATCTGAACCAAATTTTCAGAGTACATGCCCAATGGGTCTGGCTAACTCTGCTAGAATTGGGGCGCGAAAATTCAAATGTTGGCGGGAAATTTAAACGAATATGTGAATATCATAAAATGGTCTCATAAAAACGGCTCTTACTCAAGAAATACAAAAGCTATTCTGGTGAAATCATGGCCGCTCATAGACCCAACATAGTGCAGTTTTATGTAGAAGTTTCAAAACCCTCACTCAAAGTATGCGCGAGAATCCGATTTTCAAATTTGGGAGAAAATCGGGATTTATCGATTTCCAAAGCTAACATTTTGAGGTTCACTAAAATTGCCCGTTTTCAGTCAATTCTGTGTCAATCTGAACCAAATTTGCAGAATAGGTGCCCAATGGTTCTGGCTAACTCTGCAATAATTTCGGCGCGAAAATTCAAATTTTGACGGAAAATATTAAACATTAGTAAGAACAAGTTTTGGAGGATACTTTGTAGTTTAAATTTCCCGTCAAAATTTGAATTTTCGCGTCGAAATTCTTGCAGAGTTAGCCAGAACCTTTGGGCACCTATTCTGCAAATTTGGGTCAGATTGGCAGAGAATTGACTGAAAACGGGCAATTTTAGTGAACCTCAAAATGTTAGCTTTGGAAATGGATAAATCCCAAATTTGGATTTTCGCGCCGAAACTGTAACACAAGTAGCCGGACTAATTGGGCACCTACCCTCCAAATCTGGTTCAAATTCGTTGAGAATTGAGTGAAAAACAGTGATTTTAGTGAACCCGAAAAAGTGGAGAGGACTTTTTTTGTGCACCACTGTACATGTATCTGGGTTTTCGGCTTGGGGGGAATTTTTCTGATCCAAAACAGCGTTTCGGCACTATGCCCAAAGGGGGTTTCAGCTAGGGTGCGAACAATACCTGGAAAAGCCAATATCCCAATACCCAATCCCAATACCTGAGACCCCCCAATGCCTAATACGTACAGTCCCGCTCTCAAACAGCTCGACCAACAGCCAATATTGGCCAATATTGGCAAATATCGCCAACAAAGCCAACAGGCGCGCTGGGTCACCAACAGGACCCACAAATGACCAACACCAACAACAAAACGACAACACCGCCGCCAACAGACCGCCGGCCGTTGGGGAATTGCGCGCGGCTGTTACAATTTAGCAAAACTTTCACACAAATTTAAGCACGTTTTATGACATAGTAGGGCTTTTTTCCTTCCAAAAATGTTCAGTACCAGCGATCAGTTCGTCTTTGGTAGTCGGCTGCCCCTCCGAGCGCAAAAATTCCTTCGCCTTTCGCAAATAACCGCCCGCCGGTCAGTGCTTAGAAAGCAGTGCGCGCAATTTTTTAGGTAAACCGGCCGCCGGTCAGTGATTAGAAAGCAGTGCGCGCAATTTTATTAGGTAAACCGGCCACCGGTCAGTGGTTAGAAAGCAGTGCGCGCAATTTTTTAGATAAACCGGCCGCCGGTCAGTGATTAGAAAGCAGTGCGCGCAATTTTATTAGGTAAACCGGCCGCCGGTCAGTGGTTAGAAAGCAGTGCGCGCAATTTTTTAGGCAAACGGCCGCCGGTCAGTGGTTTGAAAGCAGTGCGCGCAATTTTATTAGGTAAACCGGCCGCCGGTCAGTGCTTAGAAAGCAGTGTGCGCAATTTTTTAGGTAAACCGGCCGCCGGTCAGTGATTAGAAAGCAGTGCGCGCAATTTTATTAGGTAAAGCGGCCGCCGGTCAGTGCTTAGAAAGCAGTGCGCGGGCAAACGACCGCCGGTCAGTGCTTAGAAAGCTGTGCGCGTAATTTTATTCGGTAAACCGGCCGCCGGTCAGTGCTTGAATGCAATGCAATCAATTGCCTGCCCTCAACGCGAACCAAATTGGTGACAGAGCCTAAAAGAGTAGGGACCAATAAGACCAAGTAGCGGCCAACGGTCAGATCGGCCTACACACCAACAGCAATTAACGCCCAGCCGGCACCCCATAAACAGGGCCAACAATCACCTGCAAAGAATGCCTGGTTGTTGGCCCAATTTTCGTCCAATTCTAGCAGTTGGTCGAGCTGTTTGAGAGCGGGACTGTACTTGCGTAGCTGAGCCAAAAATTGCATTTCAGTGAACATTCCAGTGGTGTACACAGGATTCCTTTCACAGGGAATAATTGTCGAAGAGGCCTGGTTGGGCCATTGTCCAGCTAGGGCGAGAATTTTTGAAAAGTTACCCTTTAAGAAAGCAGTTAGGGCTTCTGGAGGGCAAAATAAGCAGAAATTAACAGTTTTAGTCGGTACCTGATCTACTGTATTATAGTGTTCCATATTTTCGGCGGATTTTTTGTTTGTACTCCACCGGAAAGGGGTGTAGCAGACCCGTACCCCTGGGTACAGCTCTAATACAATGTACATTCTGCATCACTAAAATGACAAATTTCAATTGAATCACAAACGTTTATCTTCGGTAAGAACAGAGAAATTGCACTAATTACTAGTGTACTACTTAGAAAAGCGGACAGTATAGACATTCTTAACCTTTAGATTGTTAAGGCTAAAACCGGCTTTCTATACCTAATCGTCGGTCAATCTTATCGATTTTTTTCAGGTAAGTATCTCAGTTCATCAGCGATTTTCTCGATTTTTATAGGTCCTAATTAGTATTGGGGCACAAAAAATCCAATACGCAATACCAATACCTGGAAAACACCCCAATACACCCAATACGCAATACCAGTTCGCATTCTAGTTTCAGCGACGCTTTTCGGTGTCCAAAAGTGGGTTTCGGCGACGCTCAAAACAGGGTTTTGAGGACTAAAAATAGAGTAAAAAGCCTGTATGAAGTGCAAAAATGCCGTTTGAAACCCTATTTTTGCTTTAAAACATGCGAAAACCATACATTTTATTTAAAACGTGCAAAAAAGCCAATCAATTTTGCTTTAAAACGTGCAAAATGCAAAACCCCATTTGATTCGACATGATACAGTTAAAATGCATTTCTGGCACATTCTTTAGAGATTTTGAAACCCAAATCAGGGTTTCGGAACCAATCCAGAAAATTTAGGGCTTCCGACGGTCTGCCTAGCCTAGGCGATTTTCGCAAACTTTGACCGGCCATATCTCTGGAGCGGTGTGACCTAGAAGCGTGACAAAAGACCACTGGAGTCGCCAGAGGCTCTAGATTCGAACCCTGCAATCACCTCATTTTCATCACAATTAGAGAAAAACTCATTTCTTTCTGTTGCGCAAATTAGTTTTCAGAGCAAACGTAGCGCAGATTAGGATTTGCCCCAGGCCGGAGCTCGACCTTGTCGCAAGGGGTCGCTTGTAAGGGGCGTGCAAAAATTACCTAATGGTGTTTTTGTCAATTTTCGGACCCCCTCCCGTGATAATCGCCCATAATAATTTCCTGACCACCTCCCCTAATTACGTAATAATTTGGTTACCCTCCGAAATTTCAATTTTTTGAAATATATTTTACATCACTATGAGCGATTGTCAGGAGGAAAGGGTTCGAAAATGGCCAAAAACACCATTACGTAATTGTTGCACGGCCTCTTACCACATGAAACACTGAAAACTGATGCATACAAAAAGTAAATAAGCAGATATACGTATGTTGCCAAATTGCCTCTGAAAATTTACTACTGTACGTTCTCTCATACATAGATTTAGATTTAGATTTATTCACTAAGTCCGAACAGAAAAATAAACGGCAGATCAAGGGGAGTGTTTTTATGTTTTGTAGTTGTTGAGGTCTGTGCGCCAGCATGAAAAAAGAATTGTGTGTTGTGTTGTCAGTGATCTGCGCAACGGCAGTGAGTAGAAGGATCCCTGACACTTGTGAGCGTCTCTGTGCCAGCTGCAATTGTACAAACCAATGTCAACACAACTGCTTCTCAAGTACGTATAGCCATTAGTTGCTTTCCGCTGTATTACTGAGTTGTTTTCAGCCATTCCTCGTGCTCATCACTGCTTGGAGCCACTTGCCACTGATCAGTGTTGCAATGCGCTGTGCGGCCTCAATCGCACCAAACGAACGACACCGTCTGTACTTGAACACCTGCTAGAAGAACCGGTCAGTCGGAAGGCAGGTGATGCCGGCATATTCACCAGAATCGGCCACTGGATCGGCGACTTGAAGATGAAGTTGCGTGATTGGTTCGACTCTACGCTTACCAGAAAACTGGCCAAGAAAGCCAAGACTGCAGCCAGCCAGGCAGATGAGTTGATGCTGGAGAACCCTGGTCGAAGCCTACGAGAGCATCAGATCGCAGTGGAGACGGCCGAACAGCACGCCAGACATCTTCAAAGCCGGGCCGACACATTAGGAGCTAGAGCAGACATGGCGCACAGTCAAACGAAGGCATTCGCTGGAGAGAAGACCGAAGCTCGAGCACAGAAATTCGAAGCTCTGGCTCTCCGCCGTCAAGAGCAAGCAACTAACGCTTTTGCAGATCTGGCCGCGCGACAGAGCAAAATGGTAAAAGCAATTGGTCAGGAGAAATCTACTAAGCAGATGGCCATTGAAGTGGAACTAAAGAAGGTGGATGCAGTGATTAAGAGCACAGGCAAACTATTTTCGGATGAGTCAGTGCAAGCGATGAGGAAAGCGGATGATGCCGTTGAGCAGCTGGAGAAAGTAAGCAAAAAGGAATTGGAGCAAGCCGCACACTATGCGCTGAAAATGAAGGAGCAAGCCAAAGAAGCAGAGATGGAAGCAATCAGAATGAAAGGCACCTATGGAGAAAGACGTGCAAGAGCAAGGGCAGACCGTTTGAAAGCCCAGAGTGAGATTATGGCCAACCGTGCGTGGATAGCAGAGCAAGAACTGCACGTGGCGCAAGTGCACATGAGCACCTATTACCACACAAAGAAAATCAACGGAATTATTGAGTTGAAGAGCTTACAAGATCGCGAAGCCAAGGAAGCGGCAAGGAAAATTATGGCTGGATGGACTGAGAAAATCCTTAAATTTGAACAAGAAGGGGCTGCGGGTGTTGGTCAACTTTTTGAGCCGATCTTTCAGGAAGCAGCAAAGGATTGGACAGATGAAGCAGCGGTAGGAAAACTCCTTTCTAGAAATGAAAAGCAAAACGCAAGGCCAAGAACCAAGCGCAGTGTACAAACTAACAAGCCCCACAGTTTAGACTTGAAAATGAATCACTTCAGAAATACACACCGTTGGATAGATCTTTGATACTCTAACTTTTTTGTTCCTTTCCTAACATGGTTCTTCTCAACTGATTTTTTGCAATTGCGGCACAGACACGATTGTTTTTCTATTCGTTTTAACGAATAAAAATTATCAGCATCCATCCATTGTACGTAGTTCGCCTTTTGGTTCACCAGTGTTCTTAAGTTAGAGCTCTGTTATTCTTTCAGAATTTCAGTTTGCGTTTGTTAGTAAAACAAACTGTATGTCTGGTCTGATAAGTGCATACAGTGAGCACAAAAAATGTCCTCTCCACTTTTCCGGGTTCACTAAAATCACTGTTTTTCACTCAATTCTCAACGAATTTGAACCAAATTTGGAGGGTAGGTGCCCAATTAGTCCGGCTACTTGTGCTACAGTTTCGGTGCGAAAATTCAAATTTTGACGGGAAATTTAAACGAAAATGCGAAAATCATATGGTCTCATGAAAACGGCTCTTACTCAAGAAATACAGTACAAGAGCTATGCCCGTGAAATCACGGCCGCCTATAGACCCACTAGTGATGTAAAATTATGGAATTTGAATTTCAATTCAGTTACAATTAAATTATGGGCTCCATTTTTAATTTCAATTAAATTAAATTAATTGAAATAGTTTTCCATTATTTTCAATTACAATTATATTTTCAATTAAATTATGGAACCTTGGAAAATTTCAATTATGCAATTTTTTTCAATTATTTTTTCAGTTTTTTGATCACATCACTTCCTAGGTAGCTTCGCCAAAACCCACCATACACCAACAAATCACTGTTGTGACATTTACAGTCAGGCACTTAACGCCGTTTATGGTACCAAGTACCGACAACATTATAAGGTGCCGGTGGCACCATATATGGTACCGGTACCATATATTATATGGTGCCCCCAAGTTTGGGGGCCCGTTGTGGGGTATCATATGTACACGGTTCGGTACCATATATGGTTCCACTACCCTAGGTACCGGTACCATATATGGTGCCCCCACGTTCGGCGACTGTGGTGGTACTAGATATGGTACCGGTACGATACATACACGGAACGGTACCACATATGGTACCACTACCCTAGGTACTGGTACCATATATGGTACCGGCACCTTATATGGTGTCGCTACCATAAACGGCGTTAAGTGCCGGACTTTTTTATGAACTACGAAATAAAAAGCAGAGCATAAAATATTACCATACAAAGTGAGGTCAGTATAAAGAGGTGACAAACCTTAAATAGGTTTTTGTTTGAAGTCATTAGCGCCGTCATCATTAATACTTACGCATTTCCTTACATTCACCCCAGCAAATAATTGAAAATATAATTGAAATTCCAGGCGAATTTCAATTACATTACAATTAAATTATGGCCCAACTTTTGAATTTCAATTAAATTAAATTAATTGAATTGAAATTAAAAACGGGCCAATTATGCGAATTTCAATTACAATTAAATTAATTTTTTACATCAATAGACCCAACATCTAGCTCTGCTAGAATTTGGGCGCGAAAATTCAAATTCTGGCCGGAAATTTAAACGAGTATGTGAATATCATAATATGGTCTCATAAAAACGGCTCTTACTCAAGAAATGCAAAAGCTATGCCCGTGAAATCAGGGCCGCTTATAGACCCAACATAGTGCAGTTTTATGTAGAAGTTTCAAAAACCTCGCTCAAAGTACGCGCGAGAATGCGATTTTCAAATTTGGCAAAAAATCGGGATTTATCATCATTTCCAAAGCTAACATTTTGAGGTTCACTAAAATTTCCCGTTTTCAGTAAATTCTCTGCCAATCTGAACCAAATTTGCAGAGTACGTGCCCAATGGGTCTGGCTAACTCTGCTAGAATTTGGGCGCGAAAATTCAAATTTTGGCGGGAAATTTAAACGAATATGTGAATATCATAAAATGGTCTCATAAAAACGGCTCTTATTCAAGAAATACAAAAGCTATTCTGGTGAAATCATGGCCGCTCATAGACCCAACATAGTGCAGTTTTATGTAGAAGTTTCAAAACCCTCACTCAAAGTACGCGCGAGAATCCGATTTTCAAATTTGGCAGAAAATCGGGATTTATCCATTTCCAAAGCTAACATTTTGAGGTTCACTAAAATTGCCCGTTTTCAGTCAATTCTTTGTCAATCTGAACCAAATTTGCAGAATAGGTGCCCAATGGTTCTGACTAACTCTGCAATAATTTCGGCGCGAAAATTCAAATTTTGACGGGAAATATTAAACATTAGTAAGAACAAGTTTTGCAGGATACTTTGTAGTTTAAATTTCCCGTCAAAATTTGAATTTTCGCGTCGAAATTCTTGCAGAGTTAGCCAGAACCATTGGGCACCTATTCTGCAAATTTGGGTCAGATTGGCAGAGAATTGACTGAAAGCGGGCAATTTTAGTTAACCTCAAAATGTTAGCTTTGGAAATGGATAAATCCCAAATTTGGATTTTCGCGCCGAAACTGTAACACAAGTAGCCGGACTAATTGGGCACCTACCCTCCAAATTTGGTTCAAATTCGTTGAGAATTGAGTGAAAAACTGTGATTTTAGTGAACCCGAAAAAGTGGAGAGGACATTTTTTTGTGCACCACTGTACATGTAGCTGGGTTTTCGGCTGGGGGGAATTTTTCTGATCCAAAACAGCGTTTCGGCACTATGCCCAAAGGGGGTTTCAGCTAGGGTGCGAACAATACCTGGAAAACCCAATATCCCAATACTCAATCCCAATACCTGAGACCCCCAATGCCTAATACGTACTTGCGTAGCTGAGCCAAAAATTGCATTTCAGTGAACATTCCAGTGGTGTACACAGGATTCCTTTCACAGGGAATAATTTTCGAAGAGGCCTGCTTGGGCCATTGTCCAACTAGGGCGAGAAATTTTGAAAAGTTATACCCTTTAAGGGCTTCTGGAGGACAAAATAAGCAGAAATTAACAGTTTTAGTCGGTACATGATCTACTGTATTATAGTGTTCCATATTTTCGGCGGATTTTTTGTTTGTACTCCACCGGAAAGGGGTGTAGCAGACCCGTACCCCCTGGGTACAGCTCTAATACAATGTACATTCTGCATCACTAAAATGACAAATTTCAATTGAATCACAAACGTTTATCTTCGGTAAGAACAGAGAAATTGCACTAATTACTAGTGTACTACTTAGAAAAGCGGACAGTATAGACATTCTTAACCTTTAGATTGTTAAGGCTAAAACCGGCTTTCTAGCAATGACGTCAGGAGTTGTCCACGGAAACCGACTAGGCCGGGGGGCCTCTCTCACACCAGGGGCGGACCTAGCGGACGTTGGGAGCCGACATCACCATGACGTCAACGCGCCAGGGACTTTCTTAAGTACCTGGCGCCCAACAGCATGGCTAGAGTGGCTGGCAGTGATAGAAGGGAAACGTCCGAGATGACGAAACCACGGGGGTAGCGGAATGGACCTCGAGTCTGATCGCAGGCCGTAAGGCCCCCCCGCAAATCGGATCGGATCGGATCGGACCGGCTTTCTATACCTAATCGTCGGTCAATCTTATCGATTTTTTCAGGTAAGTATTTCAGTTCATCAGCGATTTTCTCGATTTTTATAGGTCATAATTAATATTGGGGCACAAAAAATCCAATACGCAATACCAATACCTGGAAAACACCCCAATACACCCAATACGCAATACCAGTTCGCATTCTAGTTTCAGCGACGCTTTTTGGTGTCCAAAAGTGGGTTTCGGCGACGCTCAAAACAGGGTTTTGAGGACTAAAAATAGGGTAAAAAGCCTGTATGAAGTGCAAAAATGCCGTTTGAAACCCTATTTTTGCTTTAAAACATGCGAAAACCTTACATTTTATTTAAAATGTGCAAAAAAACCAATTTTGCTTTAAAATGTGCAAAATGCAAAACCCCATTTGATTCGACATGATACAGTTAAAATGCATTTCTGGCACATTCTTTAGAGATTTTGAAACCCAAATTAGGGTTTTGGAACCAATCCAGAAAATTTCGGGCTTCCGTCGGTCTGCCTGCCTAGGCGATTTTCGCAAACTTTGACCGGCCATATCTCTGGAGCGGTGTGACCTAGAAGCGTGACAAAAGACCACTGGAGTCGCCAGAGGCTCTAGATTCGAACTCTGCAGTCATCTCATCTTCATCACAATTAGAGAAAAACTCATTTCTTTCTGTTGCGCAAATTAGTGTTCAGAGCAAACGTAGCGCAGATTAGGATTTACCCCAGGCCGGAGCTCGACCTCGTCGCAAGGGGCGTGTAAAAATTACCTAATGGTGTTTTTGTCAATTTTCGGACCCCCTTCCCGTGATAATCGCCCATAATAATTTCCTGACCACCTCCCCTAATTACGTAGAAATTTCAATTTTTTGAAATATATTTTGCATCACTACAAGCGATTGTCAGGAGGAAAGGGTTCGAAAATGGCCAAAAACACCATTACGTAATTGTTGCACGGCCTCTTACCACATGAAACACTGAAAACTGATGCATACGAAAAGTAAATAAGCAGATATACGTATGTTGCCAAATTGCCTCTGAACATTTACTACTGTACGTTCTCTCATACATAATCTCACTTCCTGTTCTGTTATGTAAAATACGAGTTTTTATGTTTTGTAGTTGTTGAGGTCTGTGCGCCAGCATGAAAAAAGAATTGTGTGTTGTGTTGTCAGTGATCTGCGCAACGGCAGTGAGTAGAAGGATCCCTGACACTTGTGAGCGTCTCTGTGCCAGCTGCAATTGTACAAACCAATGTCAACACAACTGCTTCTCAAGTACGTATAGCTATTAGCTGCTTTCCGCTGTCTTACTGAGTTGGTTTCAGCCATTCCTCGTGCTCATCACTGTTTGAAGCCACTTGCCACTAATCAGTGTTGCAATGCGCTGTGCGGCCTCAATCGCACCAAACGAACGACACCGTCTGTACTTGAACACCTGCTAGAAGAACCGGTCAGTCGGAAGGCAGGTGATGCCGGCATATTCACCAGAATCGGCCACTGGATCGGCGACTTGAAGATGAAGCTGCGTGATTGGTTCGACTCTACGCTTACCAGAAAACTGGCCAAGAAAGCCAAGACTGCAGCCAGCCAGGCAGATGAGTTGATGCTGGAGAACCCTGGTCGAAGCCTACGAGAGCATCAGATCGCAGTGGACACGGCCGAACAGCACGCCAGACATCTTCAAAGCCGGGCCGACACATTAGGAGCTAGAGCAGACATGGCGCATAGTCAAACGAAGGCATTCGCTGGAGAGAAGACCGAAGCTCGAGCCCAGAAACTCGAAGCTCTGGCTTTTCGCCGTCAAGAGCAAGCAGCTGGCGCTTTTACAAATCTGGCCAAGCGACAGTTGTATATGGTACGTGCTAGGGTTCCGACGATATATCGACCCTTTTTCCAATATCGATATCGATATCGATATCGCGATATTTCGCATCGATATTTTCGATATTTTTGTTTGCGGAAAAGTGGGAAGAAACAAAACTGACACCAAGTTTATTTCTCTGGAACAGCAAAAAAAACAGTTTTTCCTGAACAACTAAAAATCGATGGTATAGTCAAAACCTAACAGTGGCATGATAGTTCTCCGGAACATCAATTTCTCGGCATTCTCAGCTTTTAGACAGCAACGCTTAGGTTCTTAAACGTCTGCCTGCGGCAACACTGAAGAGCTGCTCACTCCGCAGACTTGAAGCAGGTGGGCTGAAGCAGACATTGGCTAGCATTTTGGCTGAGGGGTGGCAAATTTTCAAATCCTGAGCGGTACCGTTGGGCTGATGGGCGGTTGAAAGGACCTTAAGGAAAAAAGTCGGATTTCTGCTAAAGTCAAGCTTTTTGGCTTATTTATCATCAAAATAAGTTAAAATACGCTATTCTGTCTGAGCTCATTTATGCCTAATGAGGGTGGGGCATCGGCCTGAGAGGTCAACCGTTTCAATGAAGGGCTTCAGAAGGGCCACTACCTTTTCTGCGATTCCCTACTTAATTGATATCAGATCGCTGATTGCATCAGTGCTTGACTGATAAGCAGTGAGAGCAGTTTGCTCTAAATTTTCACATTTTCTTGCATAACTATAAATATCGATATCGATATCGATCGATATTGAGCTGAAAATATCGATATCGATGTCGATATCGAATATCGACAAGTTTTGATATCGTCGGAACACTAGTACGTGCAATCGATGTTGAAGCAATAGCTAAGCAACATGCGCTTACAGAGGAACTAAAGAACATGGATGCAGTGATTAAGAGCACAGGCAAGGTATTTTCGGATGAGTCAATGCAAGCGATCAGAAAAATGGAAGATGCCCATAAGCAGCTGGAGAAAGTAAGCAAAAAGGAATTTGATCAGGCCACACACTATGCGCTGAAAATGAAGGAGCAAGCCAAAGAAGCAGAGACAGAAGCAATCAGAATGAAAGGCACCTACGGAGAAACACGTGCAAGAGCAAGGGCTGATCATTTGAAAGGCGCGAGTGAGAAAATTGCCGAGAGTGCCGTGAGAGCAGAGAAACGAATCCACCTGACGCAATGGCAAATGAGCCTCAATTACTACCATCTGAAAGCCCGGGGAATTACCGAGTTGAAGAGCTTGCCAGATAGCGAAGCCAAGGAAGCGGCAAGGAAAGTTATGGCTGAATAGACTGAGAAAATGCGGAAATTTGAAAAAGAAGGGCCTTCAGGTGTTGGTGAAGTTTGGGAGCGGTACTTACAGCAGCTAGAAAAGGATGACACAGATGAAGCAGCGCCAGAAAAAATTTTTGGAGAAATTGAAAGAAAAATGCAAGACCAAGAACCAAGCGCAGTGCACAAAGTAACAAACCCCACAGTTTAGACGTGAAGAAACTGAATCACTTCAGAAATACACACTGTAGGATAGATCTTTGATACTCTAACTTTTGTTTTTCTTTCCTAACATAGTTCTTCTCAAATGTTTTTTTGCTATTGCGGCACAGACACGACTGTTTTTTCTATTCGTTTCAACCAATAAAAATTATCAGCATCCATCCATGGTAGCTACTTCGCTAGCCAGCGCTCTGTTATTCTTTGAGAACTTCAGTTTGCGTTTGTTAGTGAAACTAACTGTATGTCTGGTCTGATAAGTGGGACTTGATTAAACCTGTTGTTTTCGATCCGATCCGATATAGTGGGGGCCTGTACGGCCCTACGATCAGACCAACATGTCCATTTCGTAACCCCATATCATTTCATCTTCATTTTGAATGCTATCATCAACTAAAGGCTCAACCAGCCTTGGGGTATCTAGCCGTAAGGTTTACCCGCGGCTTTAATCGACCTTAGGAGGTCCCTAGCGATTACATAGCTGAACTCCTGAGTGGTAAGATATCTACTGCCCAGAATTGTCTACGCCCAGCCAATGCGCCACATTCCATAATCAGGCGTTTCCTCCTTCTCAAAGAAAAATGAGCATGTTGGATCATCCACTAACCCCATGATGCTGAGATGTCTATTAATTGTCTCTGCACGAGAAAACGGGCCAACAGGCGGGTCAAAAAAAATTCAAAATCGTTTCTGAAAGTTCTAATATCGATATTCTAGGACAGTTTTCGATGTAGAAAACGAATCTGGTATGCAAAATTTCTACTATAGTTATGGTTGGGGAAACCTTTTGAGCCAGACCAAATTATTTTTTCTGAATCATTGAAATTAAATACTTTTGATTAGTCAAAACGGGAACGCTGAATCTCGTGGTGTTCTTCGTTTCAACCAGAACCTTCGAAAAATGCGATTTTTCAGCACTTGAAAATTTCAATCGAGCATATCTCAAAAACTAGGCAAATTCATTCCGAGCTGATTACAGTTCTAAACACTTCGTAACATAAGCTTTCGATCCATGAAAAAATATTGGGGGGGTCATCGATGGTAGACGGCCACTTTATAGCCTCTGAAGTTTGGGTGTCAGTAAAATTCTGCCTATTTTTTACTTTTTCGGTTTTAACCAACACATTCAAATGACTGGTGTTTGGCCTGATGTATTCCTTTTACAAAATGGCTTATACCGTTGTAGAGGGCTTGATTTGTAGTTTAATTTGATGTATTTATGTCAGACAATAGAGCTAGTATACCAGCAAAAAATAGTTTTCTGTTGTCTGATTCCAGAACTATCGGTAGATTTCTGTGCATAATACAAGCGTTTTTGCTAACATCTAGAAAAGATGGGAATTCATTATTCTGTATTGGGTTGAACTGCATGCTGTGCTCAGCACGAAAAAATGAGACTACCAAAAGCCGACAGTGGAGAGGCAATGGCTCTACTGTCTTCTGCTGCAATGCAGAGTTTGTAGTCCAGACACCAGTGCAACTGAAGTACCAGTTAGCAAAGCACTTTGATAACCTTAATGCATGGGAGCAGAAGAGACTCGCTGCCATACTGACTCAAAACTGTTAGAAAAACAACAAAAAAGACCAAATTTGGCATGAAAAAACAAAAATGCAAACTGCTGTAAGAAAATTTGCATATAGCGTTATTTATGGAACCTGTCAGGCACTGTTTCATGCCTGTTTCGTGATTTATATCAATGTAACACGTGTATTTCTGGTCTAACAAGACTGAGGAAGGCGCTAGAAAGCGTTAGGAATCATAAAACCAGCCTAGGATACTCAGAACTTGGGCTGGAGTTTTTTTCCGCGATTTAGGAAAAAAACCGGAAAAAAACCGGAAAAAAACTGGAAAAAAACAGGCCGAGGTTTTTTTCGGAAAAATATACAACCCTGAGCTCCAAACCAAGTACTCAATCTATGGCATCACATCTTGGAGTCAGAATACTTGCAAGATGTAACCCACAGCAGCAGAACCCTAAAGTGTGACAGTGAAGAGAGAATTGAAAAACCAAACTGCCTCCAAACAGTGTCTACTACCCATCTAATCAAGCTTTACCAAGTGTACTGCTCTGAGATTGGCTACAAACATGCACTGTGTGAGCGAGTCCTCTACAAGCTTGTGACGGTATTTGTGGCTTCACTGCAGAAAAAAGTGTGACAGGGCTAGACAAAACAACAAGAGATCGGGCTGAAGCTTTCGACTGTTTGTTTACAATCCTGACACAGGTTGAACAGCATGGTGGAAACATTCGCGCAGTGAATACAATTCAATGTGGGTTGAAACAGTTCAAACGGTACTTGAAACCTGACTTTCCTGCACATATGCGTCAAGGAGGTTTACCTCAATTCAGATTCAAGGAAAATGAAAACGCAGATTATGTCGATTATTGTGGCCAGCGGAAGATCACGCAAAGAGATCTTGCAGCTCATAAAAGGTTTCAGCAAACGACGATATCAAACAGCCCTCAAGAATGCTGAAAACAACGCCCTGGTGTTCCTGTTGAGAAAACAGAGATCATTAGGACCCACTTGCCATAGATCAACCACTTCGCAGAATTTTTTGGCCGAATCTTGATGTACAGCATGCAAAATCTGTTGGCGCCAATGAAAAATGTTGTCAAAAGAGTTTGAACATGTGTTAGTATGACATCAGCATGCTCTAACTAACATTTTCAGCTCCTCAGGCAGATCTTCAAGAAGTCCACGAATCTTCGATCTGGCGGCCAGGCTTGGCAACTTAGGTTGTGAAAGGTTTGTACTGCTTATAACATAATAATCTGTTTGTCATTGTTTGTGTTGTTTCTTAGTTGTTTCTTAGTTCTGTATATATTCTTGATGATGGACAAATTCCTTTCGATGTAGTGCAGATATCACGAAACAAATTGTGCAACGTAAATTTCGACACACAAATTGTGTTTGATCATATACTGAAGTTAACAGCTAAACGGTCCTCTGGTCCCGATGAAATTCCTCAATTTTTTCTGCGAAACCTAGCA
Source organism: Sabatieria punctata (assembly GCA_030248155.1). NCBI lineage: Eukaryota > Metazoa > Nematoda > Chromadorea > Araeolaimida > Comesomatidae > Sabatieria > Sabatieria punctata. The sequence continues at coordinate 50,143 of JASANB010003689.1, forward strand.
GCAGTTGTTGCTGAACCCCTGGCAAAGGTTTTTAGTTTTTCTTTTGCTATTGGCAGACTTCCCAGTCAATGGAAGATTTCCAAGGTTGTACCCCTTCATAAGAAAGGTCTTGTATCGGAGGTAAAAAATTATAGAGGTATTAGTCTCCTATGTACATCCAGTAAGGTCATGGAATCTATAATTAGAGAAAAGCTAGTTGAGCATTTAAGAGCCACATTTTATAAAACCGGGGCGGGTCCCCTAATAACCGGCGAACATGAAAAATTCTGACCTATAGTTTTTATTTGATAAATCGATGGGTCTATGAGAGAAAATAACACACGAGAAATATTTTCACTCGACTGTCATTAATATGCAAATTAGGGCCAAAAATGTGTTTTTCCAGCCAAATTCGGTGTTCCTTTTATTTCTCCCGCATGCGTTGACGGATCGGGCTGATATTTTCAGTAAAAATTCTAGGTATTGTGGGTGTTGTACCTATAAAATTTGAAGAGGATCGGCCAAGGTTGAGATCGCAAATTATAATGAGATGCAAATTTTGGGGTCCTGTAAAAAATCGAATTTTGCAAAAAAAGGTACATCGAAATTTTCGACCAAACTTTCAGTGTAGGTTGCCTAAGTGTCCCTCAAAGTAAACCCTCTTTTCCCGTTTGTGGACTTTGTCTCTGTTTCGAGAAATTGATGTTCGAATTTTCATGCACACGTTGGTAGAAAAAACCGGAATTTACTTCCAGTTTTCGTAAGAGCAGACGGATCTTTTAGGGTTCGCTCTAGCTTGGAAGACCGCGCAATGGCCGATCGATTGGTTGGTCGCCGGCCAGAAACAAACCACTGAGTCGGGTACTGTAAGAGTTTAAAATGAGCGAGTCGATCACATTGCGATTTTCTCATTTTTTTTGAGTTCTGTAATGTTGTTTATCATGACTTTTGCCTCGAAATCCGAATGGAAAGTGAATGCTAAGTTTGGAGAAGGTTCAGCGCGCCTCAGCAACCATTAATCAAAGAGCTGAATGTGAAACGCACAGCTGGCCACCTCAAGGCTCTCTCAATTGATATGGAACCTTTTCGAAAACGCTGTACATTGGCAGATTTGGGTTTTGTTTGACGGCTCTTCTTCAAGTATAGTCAGCTTTTGAAAAATGGTCGTTAAAGGCACGACGAGCTTTGTATGAAACCTCCGAGTTTAGTGCAAATGTACAAGACAATGGTTTATTATAAGCAGTAAAACAGGGTCCCATTCTAATTTACACTGATTAGTACACAAGAGTAAAATTTTCTCAACAGCCAAAACCGATTATTTCTGAAAAATTCTCCTGCAGGGTTGCGAGAAGTCCACTTGATAGCTCAAGCAAAGAGTCTAATTAGCACGATTGGTCTTGCCCTAAAAATATAATACAAGCAACAACCAAATAATAATAAATTATACCACAAATCTCAATTCTCAGAATCGCCTAATTCTCATCAAGGTGACTTGATGCTGTTCCGGTTTCTGGTTCACATGTTGGGCCATAAGGTCTTGATTTTTTATTTTAAGGGCTGTAGAATTCTGGCCCTTGCTGCTTTAGGGGAAGAAGTTTTCGGCCGTTTCTTTGACGCCTCATCTGACATAACTGCTCTTTTGAGTTTTCTGTGCGTTTCTGACAAACTTGTACTAGCAGATAGTTTCAAAGACTGTTTTCCTTTCAGCACTCTGATTGGGGTTTCAATTTTTGTTAAGAGGTATAAGAGTCGAATTTCTCTGAACCAAAGCAAACTCCTAAAGTGTGAAAAGGAGTGTATGTAGTGCGTCATACAAGCTTACCCTGTCCAAGAATTAAAGAAATTCGGCTTTCATATTTCATGAGAACAATCGATTTTTAATGCACAGTAATTTCTAACCAAAAACAAGATTACCTGAATTTAGCTTTACATTTCGTTGGAGCAGACGGATCTGTTAGCTCTGAACCTCATTTTAAAGAACGCGCAAAGGACCAATCGATAGAGTTGTCATCGACCAAAAAGAAATCACTGAGTTGGTATTCGAAGAGTTTAAGGTGGGCGAGTTCAGTTAGCATACTGCGATTTTCTCCTTTTTTGATATGGTTTTTGCCTCAAAATAGTTTACTAGAGGCATGCTGAGCTTTCTCCAAAGTTTACGTACTCTTTTCAATCCCAATTTGAGGCAAAAGTCATGATAACAACATGATAAAACTCAAAACATGAAAAATATTGCAGTGTGGTCGACTCGCTCACTTTAATCTCTTACAGTACCCGACTCAGTGGTTTGTTTCTAGCCGGCGACCAACCAATCGATCGGCCATTGCGCGCTCTTTCAAGCGAGACCTAACGCTAAATGATCCGTCTGCTCTTACAAAAGCTGGAAGTAAATTCCTGTTTTTTTCTACCAACGTGTGCATGAAAATTCGAACACTAATTTCTCGAAACAGAGACAAAGTCCACAAACGGGAAAAGAGGGTTACTTTGAGGGACACTTAAGCAACCTACACTGAAAGTTTGGTCGAAAATTTCGATGTACCTTTTTTTGCAAAATTCGATTTTTTACCAGAACCCAACAAATTATAATTTGCGAGCTCAACCTTGGCCTATCCTCTTCAAATTTTATGGGTACAACACTCAATATACCTATCATTATTACTGAAAATATCAGCCCGATCCGTCAACGCATGCGGGAGAAATAAAAGAAACACCGAATTTGGCTGGAAAAACACGTTTTTGGCCCTAATTTGCATATTAGTGACAGTCGAGTGAAAATATTTCTTGTGTGTTATTTTCTACCATAGACCTATCGATTTATCAAATAAAAACTATAGGTCAGAATTTTTCATGTTCGCCGACCTGCCCCGGTTTTATAAAATGTGGCTCTTAAAAGAAAATAAGTTGATATCCCATGCTCAGCACGGTTTCTTGAGTAAAAAGTCAACTGTGGTGTCATTCGTTTCCGCCATTTGTTTCACAAGCCTAAAGTCCATGAGTTCCACATATCCTTCAAGCAGAGCCCAAGTGAATACAACCCCACTGAATGCCATCTCTCCATTCCCCGTCTCTCCGTTTTGCAACTCTGGTGTGATGAAAGATTTGTACTGTTTATAACACTCACTCGTCTAATCTGTTTGTCATTATTTGTGTGTTCTTTGTTACAAAAACTCTTCATTTTGACCATGCTCACATACTGTATATCTACCAATTTTTATTCTTCTGAGCCGTTTGAACTGTTTCAACCCACATTGAATTGCACCATGCTGTTCAACCTGTGTCAGGATTGTAAACAAACAGTTGAAGGCTTCAACCCCATCTGTTGTTCTGTTGTCTAGCCCTGTCACACTTTTTTCTGCAGTGAAGCCGCAAATACCGTCACAAGCTGGTAGAGGACTCGCTCACAAGGTGCATGTTTGTAGCCAAACTCAGAGCAGTACACTTGGTAAAGCTTGATTAGATGGATAGTAGACACTGTTTGGAGGCAGTTTGGTTTTTCAATTCTCTCTCCACTGTCACACTTTAGGGTTCTGCTGCTGTGGGCTACATCTTGCAAGTATTCTGACTCCAAGATGTGATGTCATAAATGAGTGTTATTCGTTTGGAGCTGCAATTGTTAGAATCGCCACAATGCCACTTGAACAGGTTGAATGTTTATTACAAAACATAAACACGGGACAGACCAGTAAAGAATCCATAAAGGGCCACATGCAAGACAATCACTGGGGACGAACCCCTACTATGTGTCTAATGCTGGGTGCATGGAAGACAGAGTTGCTACCACTACACCACAGATGCAGACAAGGCAGACAGGTTGCAGCCAGTCTCTTCTGCTCTCATGAATCAAGGTTATCAAAGTGCTTTGCTAACTGGTACTTCAGTTGCACTGGTGTCTGGACTACAAACTCTGCATTGCAGCAGAAGACAGTAGAGCCATTGCCTCTCCACTGTTGGCTTTTGGTAGTCTCATTTTTTCGTGCTGAGCACAGCATGCAGTTCAACCCAATACAGAAAAATGAATTCCCATCTTTTCTAGATGTTAGCAAAAACGCTTGTATTATGCACAGAAATTTACCGATTGTTCTGGAATCCGACAACAGAAAACTATTTTTTGCTGGTATACTAGCTCTATTGTCTGACATAAATACATCAAATTAAACTACAAATCAAGCCGTCTTCAATGGTATAAGCCATTTTGTAAAAGGAATACATCAGGCGAAACACCAGTCATTTGAATGTGTTGGTTAAAACCGAAAAAGTAAAAAATAGGCAGAATTTTACTGACACCCAAACTTCAGAGGCTATAATTTGAAAAAGGAAGGAAAAGCAAAAACAATAAAATCTGACACGAAATTATAATGATCGAATTGAGTTTCGCCCCTGTATCTTGACTCAATTCAATCACCTAAGAGCGGGGCTCATCAGAAGATACTCTTAGGTTACCTTTCACACACTTAATGCTACTATATAAACTAAAATTGAACCACTTACGTCACCGTCTTGTTCCGTTCTTGGTCTTTTAGTTACCGGCTCCTCCGCCATGACTTATTCTTCTAAAACAAACCATCTATACATTTAGAAACAAGTGACTACCTTTGACTGGTATCATAGCAGCCAAAGGCCAGACCAACAGAGAGCAAGGACAAAATAAAGCACTAGCCGCGTCCACTATTACACAGGAGCCGCAGCAGGTAGCGCTAAAGGGAAAAGACTGATATCGATTGACCTCTGACCGCACGTGCCACCTTGTCAGCCAATGTCCAGTTTGCGTCCTGCCAAAACAAAACCTACCTGTAATTCAGATCCTAAAAAGCGGGAAAAACAAAACAAAATAGAAAAAGAAAAAATCCAGCCAGAGCTGGAAGGAACGCTCCTTGCCTGATGCAAGGAAAGCAACGCAGCCCTAAAGACTGCGACAAACAACCAGCCAAAAGGCTGGAGGCTAAAAAGCCCTTCAGGTAAATATTTTGTTTGCTAAAGCCACAACATGTAACTTGTCAAGAATACCAAATTTAACTAATGCTGAACGATATTTGGTAGCAAATTTGTATAACGTACATAGTAATTGTTCTTTTTTGAAACCATTTTGGCAAAGCACCTTCGTAATTTCTTTAGTATTAACCAAAAAATTATGTAAATCACTGCAAATTCTAACAAATCTGATAAGTTGAGTAAAATAGACTCGAAGCCCTAAATTGGAATGTACATTGCTACTAGCAAAGACAAACTTAACGATACTAAATCCAAAATGTTTAGTCTTATCATAGACATTAATATTTAGTATTCCTTCAGTTCTAATATGTAAATCCAAAAAATTAACTGACGTACGAGATTGTGAGCTCTCTTCCAAAGGTAAAGAATTTGGATACACCTTTTTAGCATATTCCATAAACTTACCACAATTGATACATAATAAATCATCAATATATCTAAATGTCCAACCAATCTTCTTAGCCATATCTCTGTTTTCTGGTTTTATTAAAAATCTGTATTCAATTACACTCAAAGCTAAGTCTGCAATCATAGGACTTGCATTGGAACCCATAGGTACACCACAAATTTGCTTAAATAACAGATCACCAAAACAAACATAATTTTCATTCAAAACTGTATCGATAAGCAACTTTACTTCGATCTCATCCAAAATACACTGTCTATTCCAATTTGCTGTCTCTGCATAATAAATTTTATTAAAACCCACAACAATGTAACGTTTATTGGCATGTTTAAAACAAAGCTTTGTTAGGTAATATAGGTTTTCAGCTATCAGGTTATGTGGCAAACTAGTAAACAAGGTACTAAAATCAGCAGAAACAACTGTATGGATCTTATTTTTGTAATTCTTAATTGCATTTAATAATTCAAGACTGCTATTAATAGACCAGTAGCAATTAATCCCATTCCGTTCTTTAACTGTGCGACAGTAAGCTTGAAAATGTTGCTTAAAATGACCCAGTATTTTATGTAACAAAACTGCAAGAGGCTTAGTAGAAGATTTGCTAGCTCCAGCAATAAACCGAAATTTATATGGATTTTTGTGAAGTTTAGGTGTAGCAAAAATTCTTGGCAAGGTTTCATTTTCATTATTCCACATCAAATTTGGTATTTTGGCAACCAACTTTTCGTGTCTTTTAATAACTTGTATCTGAGATAAATTGTATGGTTTATACACTGCGTTGCCTAAAACTGTAAAGTTATTGTTAGAATATGTAATTCCAAGTTCTTTACATAATACCAACAAATAGTATTTTTTACAAATAAAAATTAAATTATTTGCAGCTTTATCAGCTGAAACAATTATATATTTATTTTGCAATCTTTCTAGCTCTGCTTTAACTTCATATTGCTTTGACAATTGAGCTATATCTGTATGTCTTGTATTTCTAATAAAAAATCCAATTCGATTATCAATAATTTTTTCAAAAAGTTTTCTATAATCCATAATTTCAGGACAGTTTGTATGACATTTAGACTTAATAAGATATTGTGCACAAGTGTTTAAAGCCACTTCCTTATTAATCTTCCAGTTAATAGGAACAGGTTCCCTGTATTTAGCACCTTTATAGAAAAGCTGCCTAAGATTATTGTTCATAATAATATTCAAATCACCAGTTAGTACATGCCCAACTGGTTTATAACAATACACTGAATCATTACAATCACAGTTAAAATAAATTAACTGTAGCAAACTATTATTATCTAAATTCCTTAATACTTTACTGTAATTACAAAGCAAATTACTAACAGGATTATTATAAGAATAGCTTATGCAAATTTTATTATCCATGCCACCAGCTTCTCTAACAAACCTACGAAGTCGTCTATCTCTAAAAACAGTTTCCAATTTTAGCAACTCAATACCTTTGTTATAATATTTAACTGAAAGAATAGTTGAATTACTTAAGTTATTATTATTTTGGCCAACTTTAGCACTGAAGTATCCTGCTAGATATGCCTCAGTCGCCAAAATCATTTCATCTGTCCAGTTATTTGCATGTTCTTTTCGTATATGTTTACTAATTTCTATTAAATTTCTTTTTGACTGAGCTCTTAGAAAAACATAAAAAGTTCTAGGTGTAAAATTTTCTTTACATCTATCCATTCTGTTTTTCCAATCATCATCAATTTTATTTCTGTTTCTTTTCTTTTTATGTATTCTTTTCCTATTATACACTATAGGCATACAGAAATATGGCTGTTTACTTTTACTAGTAGGGTTTATGCCTTTAGACACATCTCCATAACCTTTAATTCGATCATTTAAACCATAAGGATATACAGTGACCAATTGTCTAATCCAGAAATCTTCACGTTCTTCACATAAATGACGAAGTTTCACTTTATCATTTGAATCAAATTTAATTCTTTCCAAAATTTTTATTTTAACATCATCTAAAGAATGACCATCCTGGTTAAAATGCTTAACCAAATAAGTATCAAGACTGTTTTTCAATATTGATCTTCGATGTTCACCCATTCGTTCTTTTAGCTTTCTCATTGTTTGACCAACATATTGCATGTTACATTTTGCACAAGTAATACAGTAAACAATCTTAGTTGTAGAGCAACAATTGGAATCACTATTAATTGGATTAAAACAATCCAATGTTATATTGCCCATTATACCTTTAGTATTATCAATATACTTGCAACAAAGACATTTGCGGTTATTACAAGACTCAGTTGATGTGAAACTATTTGCATCAGCCATATTCTTCCAACCACCAACTCCATTTGTGCTTCCCTCAACCCAACAAAAGTATCTGTTTTTATTTAAATTTACAGGGGCATTAACAGAACCAGGGAAATCGTTGCTGTTCCCACTTCCGGTCGCCCTACTAGGTGGAGCCCGGTTGCCTACTCCATTGCCTAGACCCACAGTCGCCATAGGCTCCGCCATGCCTGCAGGCGGCACATGACGATCGCCATGCGTGGAGATTTTAGAACCCCTTACCACGCAGTCGGGGCCGGTCTCTGAATTCAGTGCCATGTTTGTTGAAAGAGAAGGAAGGTTTGAGTTGAAAGACTCCTGCTTTCCCCTACCAAAAAACCAAACAGAACGAACAAAGATTTTAAAAATAAAGAAAGAAAACACAAAACAAAATACTAATAAATTGCCCCAAATTTTTCAAAGAAAGAGAGAAGCAAATAATAAATAATAATAATAATAAATAATAATTAATAATAATTAATAATAATTAATAATAATAATAATAATAATAATAATAATAATAATAATAATAATAATATAATTAATAATAATTAATAATAATAATAATAATAATAATAATAATAATAATAATAATAATAATAATAATAATAATAATAATAATAATAATAATAATAATAATAATAATAATAATAATAATAATTATATTAAAGGAATAATATTGAAAAACAATCTAAAAGGAGTAATTTGTAACATATACTAATGGATTTTCCCAAAGAGACCAAATAAAAATATCCGTTTTTGAAAAAAGCGCCTTGCTACCGTATACCTTGAAGAATCAGGGGTGTCTTGAAACGAAAATATTGGGTAAAATTTTTTATTTTACCCAAGATATACAAGTCACCACTGGTACACAAGGCACACAGTACAAATAGCCTACCCTACAGTAGTCCAAAGGACACAAGAAATCAGTTTCAAAAACACAGAAACCAACAGTAACGCGACAGAAGTACCCTAAGTAGACTCCACAGAATCAAGTAACGGAGTTTTGTACAAATCGGGGTTTGACGGAAATTCTGAGAACACCTTTGGCTCAGCATTACCAATTTTCAGCTTATTATACCCTACTCTTTTGACAGCAAAGTCTTTAGCTTTGTACGCTTTGAAAAGAACCTCTCTAGCTTGTCTTTCCTTATTTTTGTCACTAGTAAGATCTTTCTGTATGAAGACAAATCTCCTATTTCCATGGGGATCCCATCCCTTCAGTTTGGACTTCTTTGACCATATGAGGCTCACGTCTGTTTTCTTTCCAAATTTGGCAATAATGCCGACCTTGAGCGGGTGAACAATGCTCAGATGGTCCATAATACTCTCCACTCTAGGCTTAAAATTAGTCATATATAAAAAACCAAAATAACTTAGTATTAAAAATAAAAAAATACTTTCTCGATTTTTAAGCCATTCAGTAAAAAGTAGCGAAGAACCTCCTCCCAACTATCCTGAGTAATTTTTCCTTTCTCGAGAAGCACTTCTTTGTCCAACCCGAAAATCCGCAAATTGCAGGCTCTGGTTTGTTTCTCTACTCCAATGACCTGCGCCTTGATTTCCATGACCGTTTTATCCTGACTAGCTAAGCGCTGGTCAAGCTGAACCACTTTATCCTCAACTTTAGCCAATCTCTCCAAAACCTCCTACAATAGATACCATATGAAAAGCTAAACAAATAGATTCATATTTAAAAAGAAGATACTTTAAAAAGAACATACTTTAAAAGAACAAATTATTATAAGTGAAGCTAGCCCAACCTCTGGGAGCGGGCCTAGGGCCTCTCCTCAACCAGAGGCGGACCAGTAATTTATAATTTGAAAAAAAAAAGAAAAAAAAAAAAAAAAAAAACACGAAATTATAATGATCGAATTGAGTTTCGCCCCTGTATCTTGACTCAATTCAATCACCTAAGAGCGGGGCTCATCAGAAGATACTCTTAGGTTACCTTTCACACACTTAATGCTACTATATAAACTAAAATTGAACCACTTACGTCACCGTCTTGTTCCGTTCTTGGTCTTTTAGTTACCGGCTCCTCCGCCATGACTTATTCTTCTAAAACAAACCATCTATACATTTAGAAACAAGTGACTACCTTTGACTGGTATCATAGCAGCCAAAGGCCAGACCAACAGAGAGCAAGGACAAAATAAAGCACTAGCCGCGTCCACTATTACACAGGAGCCGCAGCAGGTAGCGCTAAAGGGAAAAGACTGATATCGATTGACCTCTGACCGCACGTGCCACCTTGTCAGCCAATGTCCAGTTTGCGTCCTGCCAAAACAAAACCTACCTGTAATTCAGATCCTAAAAAGCGGGAAAAACAAAACAAAATAGAAAAAGAAAAAATCCAGCCAGAGCTGGAAGGAACGCTCCTTGCCTGATGCAAGGAAAGCAACGCAGCCCTAAAGACTGCGACAAACAACCAGCCAAAAGGCTGGAGGCTAAAAAGCCCTTCAGGTAAATATTTTGTTTGCTAAAGCCACAACATGTAACTTGTCAAGAATACCAAATTTAACTAATGCTGAACGATATTTGGTAGCAAATTTGTATAACGTACATAGTAATTGTTCTTTTTTGAAACCATTTTGGCAAAGCACCTTCGTAATTTCTTTAGTATTAACCAAAAAATTATGTAAATCACTGCAAATTCTAACAAATCTGATAAGTTGAGTAAAATAGACTCGAAGCCCTAAATTGGAATGTACATTGCTACTAGCAAAGACAAACTTAACGATACTAAATCCAAAATGTCTTATCATAGACATTAATATTTAGTATTCCTTCAGTTCTAATATGTAAATCCAAAAAATTAACTGACGTACGAGATTGTGAGCTCTCTTCCAAAGGTAAAGAATTTGGATACACCTTTTTAGCATATTCCATAAACTTACCACAATTGATACATAATAAATCATCAATATATCTAAATGTCCAACCAATCTTCTTAGCCATATCTCTGTTTTCTGGTTTTATTAAAAATCTGTATTCAATTACACTCAAAGCTAAGTCTGCAATCATAGGACTTGCATTGGAACCCATAGGTACACCACAAATTTGCTTAAATAACAGATCACCAAAACAAACATAATTTTCATTCAAAACTGTATCGATAAGCAACTTTACTTCGATCTCATCCAAAATACACTGTCTATTCCAATTTGCTGTCTCTGCATAATAAATTTTATTAAAACCCACAACAATGTAACGTTTATTGGCATGTTTAAAACAAAGCTTTGTTAGGTAATATAGGTTTTCAGCTATCAGGTTATGTGGCAAACTAGTAAACAAGGTACTAAAATCAGCAGAAACAACTGTATGGATCTTATTTTTGTAATTCTTAATTGCATTTAATAATTCAAGACTGCTATTAATAGACCAGTAGCAATTAATCCCATTCCGTTCTTTAACTGTGCGACAGTAAGCTTGAAAATGTTGCTTAAAATGACCCAGTATTTTATGTAACAAAACTGCAAGAGGCTTAGTAGAAGATTTGCTAGCTCCAGCAATAAACCGAAATTTATATGGATTTTTGTGAAGTTTAGGTGTAGCAAAAATTCTTGGCAAGGTTTCATTTTCATTATTCCACATCAAATTTGGTATTTTGGCAACCAACTTTTCGTGTCTTTTAATAACTTGTATCTGTTAAAGTGGCCGTCTACCATCGATGACCCCCAATATTTTTTCATGGATCGAAAGCGTATGTTACGAAGTGTTTAGAACTGTAATCAGCTCGGAATGAATTTGCCTAGTTTTTGAGATATGCTCGATTGAAATTTTCAAGTGCTGAAAAATCGCATTTTTCGAAGGTTCTGGTTGAAACGAAGAACACCACGAGGTTCAGCGTTCCCGTTTTGACTAATTTAAAGTATTTAATTTCACTGATTCAGAAAAAATAATTTGGTCTGGCTCAAAAGGTTTCCCCAACCATAACTATAGTACAAATTTAGCTAGGATATTTTGCATACCAGATTCGTTTTCTACATCGAAAACTGTCCTAGAATATCGATGTTAGAACTTTCAGAAACAATTTTGAATTTTTTTTGACCCGCCAGTGTATCACTTTTGGCCCGTTTTCTCGTTCAGAGACAATTAAGGTTACTTACTGTGTCCAGTTAACCAACCGACCACCAGTTTTAGTTCCATTCTACTTCTCTGGTTACCACCGATCTGGGTCACAGAATGAACTGCTTAGACTGCCTACAGAACTGAACATGTTGTAACTAAACGTACTGTTGGTTCTTTTAAACAAGGTTTGCTTTCTCTAGAGTGGGGTAATTATTTACGGAGCCGTTATGTAACTGGTTTATCTTGAACACGCTTATGGTGGATGAGTAGCCGGTCAATCGGCCCTGCCTATCTCCTTCTGTCCGGCCAAGTGATTGGTTGGACTGTGTTTGTTTTTAACAACCTTATCTTCGTGTTGATAAAGTTTGAAAGTTTGAATACAGTCGGTCCGTAGTTCCCAGGAAAATTAAGAGTCACTCTCTGAACAGATGGAGCCCTGGTTAGAGTTTCAGAGATCCTGAACAGGGTTTTGGAACCCCAATTAGGGTTCTAGAAACCCTAAATAGGGTTCCGGAACCCTAATTTGGGTTACTGAATAGCTAAATAGGGCTCCGGAACCCTTATTTGGGTTACTGAAACCCTAAATAGGGCTCCGGAACCCTAAATTGGGTTTCTGAAACCTTTGGGTTTCTAAAACCCTCAAATAGGGTTTCTGGAGGCCCAAAATAGGGTTCCGGAACGCTAATTTTGGTTTCAAAGTCTTTAAACAAGGCCTCGGAAATGTATTTTAACTGTACTATGTCGAATAAAATGGGGTTTTTTGCATGTTTTAAAGCAAAATTAGCTTTTTTACACATTTAAAATAAAAAATAAGGTTTTTTGCACGTTTTAAAGCAAAAATAGGGTCCTCAAAACCCTGTTTTGAGCCCAAAAAAGGTCGAGGAAACCCACTTTTGGAAACCAAAAAAAATGTCGCTGAAACCCCCTTTGGGCATAGCCCTGAAACTCTATTTTGGATCAGAAAAATTCGCCCCCAGCCGAAAACCCAGCTACATGTATGCCCGCACGAACCCTGTCCAATTAACAAGCTAGAAATTTGAGTTGAAATTTTTGGGACCACAATGAAGCATGCAAAAAGTGGCATTTTATCTTTATCATTTTCAATCTTTGAACGCAAATATCTCAGTGTTTGCCGTCTCGGGGCCCATATTCTTTTATACCAACTTGTAGCTAAAACATAGCGGTACAATAATCTGATATAAAAAGAACGGTCTAGGGGATCTCAGCCGAGTTATGGCCCTAGAAAGGGGGTCGAAAAAATTTTTTTCTTCGAAAGTTAAATTTGATGAAAGATTCTTAGAATACTCTAAAAGTTATGCGAAAGCCCCCGTTTTCAAGTCCCAACTCTGATTAGTGCACTAGAAATTCGATTTGGAAAATTTGGTCTCGTGATTAAGCGAGCCGATTTTCAGACGGCTGTATCTCTGGACTGATGCGTCAAATTTGGAAATCCTTTGCAGGTGATTGACAAGTTGTCAATATCTATTAATGTAACAACTTTCACCTCTCTGCGCCCAACTTTCAATTTTGGGGTCTCAATACCCAGACTCGATCGGTTCAGTACTCTTTAAGTATGATGTAGTTTAAGCCCTCGACTGTGGTTAAAAATGTACTTTTAAGTGTTTTGAATCGATCTCCGGCCTTTCTGTAGCCATTCGGCTACTGTAGTACAGTCAGGGAAATAACAACATATATGGTATCAGTACACATATATGGAAACGGTACCATATATGGTACCGGTACATCTTCAAGTGGTACCATATATGGTACCACTTCCTTATATGGTACTGGTACCATATATGGTACCCCTTCGATCGAGGCCTCAGATGATACCATATATGGTACCGGTACCATATATGGAACCGGTACCATGTATGGAACCGGTACCATATATAGTACCATGTACCATATATGGTACCCTTTCGATCAAATCATAAGGGGTACCATATATGGTACCGGTACCATATATGGTACCCTTTCGATCGAGGCCTCAGGTGGTACCATATATGGAAACGGTACCATATATGGTACCCTTTCGATCGAAGCCTCAGGTGGTACCATATATGGTACCAGAAGCATAAACTGCTTTTAAAACAAAAGTTTCCCTAAGTCTAAGCCTGATCTTGAATCTAAGTAAGCCTGTATTAACTATAAATGGTATAACTTGAGATCTCGGTTTTGTATGTTTTGAGGCTGAGATTCTTGGATCGAAAATTAGAAAATTAAACTAAACAGGCTAGGTACATCCTGTATGCATTCACTAGGCATAGTTCAAGTACCTTGTACAAGTCCATGTAGGTTTCGTTTCTTATATTGATACAGAAGGGAGTTAAAACAGGGTTCGTGCGGCTTTTGCATGGCAAAATTCTCTGACCTTTCTCTGACTTTTCCTATGACCAAAGTAAAAATTCCCTGACCAACCAGGGAGAGAAACTTTTGAAACATTGGTTTAAACGGCATTCTGAGGCTTAATGTTTAGTTTAAGTAGTAGTAGAAAGTCAGAAGTCCGATATATTGAAAAAGGGTGGTGTGTAAAGTTCTAACAGGAGCATTTGGTGGCGAGATGTTTCTGCTGCTATCAAATTTTTCCCTGACCAGACACCAAATTCCATGCTTTTCCCTGATTCCCTGACTTTTTTAAATTCCCTGAATTTTCCATGACTCTCTGATTTTCCAGGCCCTGACCATATACAATGTATGGTACCACCTGAGGCCCCGATCGAAAGGGTACCATATATGGTACCGTTTCCCCATATATGGTACCACCTGAGACCTCGATCGAAAGGGTACCATATATGGTACCGTTTTCCATATATGGTACCGGTACCATATATGGTACCACCTGAGACCTCGATCGAAAGGGTACCATATATGGTACCCCTTATGATTTGATCGAAGGGGTACCATATATGGTACCTGGTACCATATATGGTACCGGTTCCATATATGGTACCGGCACCATATATGGTATCACCTGAGGCCTTGATCGAAGGGGTACCATATATGGTACCACTTGAAGGTGTACCGGTACCATATATGGTACCGTTTCCATATATGTGTACTGATACTATATGTTGTTATTTCCCTGACTGTAGTATGTGGTCCTGGCCCGAAAATAACTTTTTGTCAAGTTTCATTGTTTCAGAAGCAAAGAAATGCCCTATAGAGTAGGCACTAAGGGTTTTCATGGTCAGGGAATCCGGACATAACTATAATCACTGGAATACTGTATTTTGAGGACCCAACACGAAAGTTATTATTTTGCGTTTATGCCCGGTGCAAGGAAACGCTCTATAGAGTAGACAATAAAGGTTTTCAGGGGTGGGGAATCTATTTCTGACATAACCATCGTCGCTGGGTTAGTGTATTTTGAGGTCCTGACGAGAAACTTGATATTTTTTGCTATTTGGGTGTTTCTATTGCAAGGAAACGATGAATTGACAAGCATTAAAGGTTTTCGGCATCAGCGAATTCATTCAGGGCATAGCGGATGTTACTGGATTTGGATTACTGTACATTGTGGTCCTGGAACGAATGTACAAACTCATAAGTTTGATTACCTACTTTATCCAACTTTCCCCTGCAGCAGGAACACCTAAATCGCAAAAAATAATTTCGGGCAGACCGACCGATTTGGATGAAACTTCCTGAATAGGGTATTCTTGACCGCCAGAATCGATTCTGACATTTCCCGACCCTGAGAACCTCACCCTGATACCGTAATTCGGCTCCAAAGGTGAGGTGGTCCAGCTCTGTCATTAAGAGATTGAGCAGTCCAATACCATTATGAGCATCCGCAATCACTTTTTAGGTGTTTGCGAGCGTCTACCTTTAGCATTACAACACTGCTACTTCTGACATGCAAATTTGAAAAATTTGTGTCTAGAGTACAAACCCGTTTTTCTTGAAGATATACCACCCCTTATTGAAAGTGAATTACACTATCAGGGTGAGGTTTTAACATGCATTTTGCGAGAAAGTCAACTTAGCTATAAGGGAACGTGTTCAAGCAACTTTTTTTCTCCGATCCGGCTGGTATCCAAATATGTTAAAATAGGTACCAACCGAACACCAACGGTGAATGTTCGAACATTGGGGACCCCCTAGAACCTGAGCTGTACCCCCTCAAAGTTGGGTCACCAGCCACTTTTCGGGCCATTTTTCGACTTTTATTCAAACGATCACCATTCACTTGTTTCTTAACGTACAGTTTTCACTTCCACATTGTTTTGTAGCTTTTTGGATGGGCTTTCATTTTCTTATACCCGCGGTTCCAGATCACACCCGGTTAGCGAGATATTCTCCAAAAACTACGAAATTTTCGGTAATTACGACATCATTTTTTTCCAGAAAATCGTCATAACTTCTCTCATAGATGCGGCGTCCGGGGGATTCTGCCTGAACGGATGCAGCACTGATGGCCAAACAAAATTAACACGTTTTGGATGCACTTTCCAGGGGTCAGCCCCCACCTCTTTGGCGATTTGAAGACAGTCGTCAAAAATTTTTTCCTCAAATTTATCAACAGACCAGTTATTCTTATGCAGTTTTACTCGCTGATTAAGAATCTGAACTCGGTTTGTCTAGATTCGGTCTGGTTCACGAGTTATTCGCGTCCAAATGTGAGCCTCATTAAGTTTGCCAACTGCTGTTACATTATATTGAAAGCGACTAACATGCTCAGCGCCAAGCTATTAGATGCAGTTTTGACCGCTGAGTCCAAAAATGACGTCAGAATTGATCTACGACCCACCGATCCTCAGTTATGCCCATTCAAAGTTTCGCGGAATCTTTATACACATGGTCATCAGTCTTGTTGCACCCGCTATCAGGCTGCCTCAGTTTTACTGCTGCTATACGGCCGGGGTGCGACTGACTGAATGTAGTTTTAACCGCTGAGTCAAAAAATGACGTCAGAATTGATCTAAGACCTACCGTTCCTCAGTTATGCCCATTCAAAGTTTATGTGTTTTGGCCTTATGTAGGAATTGCTGTCTTTCTTGTTATGAGGGCTAGCAATCTGTCTAGATTGTTGCGGATCTATACCACTAATCCCTAATCTAGTCCGATCTGTCTGAACTGGCCTTCTTTGAAAGCTGGGTGGGGCGGAGTCCTGCTGTAACTGACTTCGCAGTTCAGATCTGCCACCAGAATTTGGAGAGCTTGCAGATGTTGAAACTCTCCATTTCGAACCCAGCCAAGCTGGATATCATTCAAGTCTGCACCGGACAGCAGCTTCTCAGGCTCCATCACTTGCGTCTGGCTCAGTCTGATCTTGGCGCTATTCAGAACTTCATTGCTCAGTGTGCCAATTGACTGTTCTTGAAGTATGTTTGCCTGCCTGTTTCTCTGATACTAGCTGATTCAAAAGCGGATTGCGCAGCTACATATTTTGTATTTTTATGTCATTTGAATTGCAGATGAAGATCCTGCTTTTTTCAACAATCGTTTTGATTTTTGGCCTTGAGGGGCAATGCAAAATTCCATATGAAACGACTTTGAAAGTGCTGATTGCGTCAAAGAATAAAAAGATAGAGCCTGTGATGTTGGGGGCCGTCCATAAATGATGTTGTCCCAAAATCCCGATTTTTCGGAGCCCCTCCCCCAAAATCGCCTTGCGCCGTTTCTTCAGACCCCCTCGCCTAAGCTGACGTCGTTTTCCATCCCCGCGATAAAAATGCAGTACATACAGTACTGCCACGTTTTCTTGTTGCCATACTATGTAATCAATGAATAAATCCCTACTAACCACTCTGGGAACCTTTTCTGTATTTAGAACCTTTGCCAGAAAGCACAAAAATTGAAAACAACACAATCAAAGTTCCCAAAAATTCCGAAAAAAGCTATGTCATCTTTAGCTAACCCCTCCCCCTCCTGGTGCGTCGTCTATCGTCGCATTTCAGCCAAACCCCACTGCCACCTCTGGAACGATGTCGTTTATGGATGGCCCCTTGGTCCTGAAGCGAAATATTTGTTTCGATGTTGGTGATATGGATCTGGATCAAGAGATCAGTTCCAGTCAGTAGTTTCAAAACAACTTTTTTGTGCTAAGCTAACCAGAAGTTTCTCTGTAAGCTCTCCAAATTCTGGTGGCAGATCTGAACTGCTAACTCAGTTACAGCAGGACTCTGCACCCCAGCTTTCAAAGACGGCCTGTTCAGACAGATCGGACTAGATTAGGGAGTAGTGGTATAGATCCGGAACAATCTAGACAGATTGCTAGCCCTCATAACAAGAAAAATGGCAATTCGTACATAAGGCCCACACATAAATTTTGAATGGGCATAACTGAGGATCGGTAGGTCGTAGATCAATTCTGACGTCATTTTTGGACTCAGCGGTTAAAACTACATCCAGTCAGTTGCACTGCGGCCGTATAGCAGCAGTAAAATTGAGGCAACCTGATAGCGATGCAACATGACTGATGACCATGTGTATAAAGATTCCGCGAAACTTTGAATGGGCATAACTGAGGATCGGTAGGTCGTACATCAACTCTGATATAATTTTCGGATTCAGCGGTCAAAACTACATCCATTCAGTCGCAGCCCGGCCGTATAGCAGCAGTAAAACTGAGGCAGCCTGATAGCGGGTGCAACAAGACTGATGACCATGTGTATAAAGATCCCGCGAAAATTTGAATGGGCATAACTCAGGAATCGTAGGTCCTAGATCAACTCTGATGTAATTTTCGGACTCAGCGGTAAAAACTACATCCAGTCAGTCGCATCCCGGCCGTATAGCAGCTGTAAAAGTGAGGCAACCTGATAGCGATGCAACAAGACTGATGACCATGTGTATAAAGATTCCGCGAAACTTTGAATGGGCATAACTGAGGAACGGTAGGTCTTAGATCAATTCTGATGTCATTTTTGGACTCAGCAGTTAAAACTACATTCAGTCAGTCGCACCCCGGCCGTATAGCAGCAGTAAAACTGAGGCAGCCTGATAGCGGGTGCAACAAAACTGACGACCATGTGTATAAAGAAACTGTGAATGGGCATAACTGAGGATCGGTGGGTTGTAGATCAATTCTGACGACATTTTTGGACTCAGCGGTCAAAATTGCATCTAATATTTTGGCGCTGAGCATGTTAGTCGCTTTCAATATAATGTAACAGCAGTTGGCAAATTTAATGAGGCTCACATTTGGACGCGAATAACTCGTGAACCAGACCGAATCTAGACAAACCGAGTTCAGATTCTTAATCAGCGAGTAAAACTGCATAAGCATAACTGGTCTGTTGATAAATTTGAGGAAAAAAATTTTTGACGACTGTCTTCAAATCGCCAAAGAGGGGGGGCTGACCCCTGGAAAGTGCATCCAAAACGTGTTAATTTTGTTTGGCCATCAGTGCTGCATCCGTTCAGGCAGAATCCCCCGGACGCCGCATCTATGAGAGAAGTTATGACGATTTTCTGGAAAAAAATGATGTCGTAATTACCGAAAATTTCGTAGTTTTTGGAGAATATCTCGCTAACCGGGTGTGATCTGGAACCGCGGGTATAAGAAAATGAAAGCCCATCCAAAAAGCTACAAAACAATGTGGAAGTGAAAACTGTACGTTAAGAAACAAGTGAATGGTGATCGTTTGAATAAAAGTCGAAAAATGGCCCGAAAAGTGGCTGGTGACCCAACTTTGAGGGGGTACAGCTCAGGTTCTAGGGGGTCCCCAATGTTCGAACATTCACCGTTGGTGTTCGGTTGGTACCTATTTTAACATATTTGGATACCAGCCGGATCGGAGAAAAAAAGTTGCTTGAACATCCTAAGTTGACTTTCTCGCAAAATGCATGTTAAATGTCGAGAAGTGTCAGAATCGATTGCAGCGGTCATGAATACCCCACACAGGAAGTTTCCGCCAAATCCGTTGGTCTGTCTAGGCGATTTTTGCAAACTTTGAGTGTGTAAGCCAGTGTGCATAGGGTTCGGTTGGGACTGCTGCTGCACAGCTTCAGTGTATTGTTAAATTGTACCCCATTTTCTGTACAATACCACTACAGCTGAATGAATGCTACTACACTATCGAAAGTATGTCTATCAACAGGAAAGCTATTGTTTGTCTGCGTCTGTGGTCGTGGTGTAGTGATGGGCAATGTCGGCTCCCATGCGGCCAGCGTGTGACGCATACAGTGTAGTGGGGTTCGGCCCCGGTGATTGCCTTGCATGTGGCTCTTCGGGGTTATTACTGCGTCTGTTGTGTACACGTGCATTGTAAGTAAAGTTTTTTTTAAAGCTAGGTCTGCAAGCAAGCATTAGTAGAAACAGTGGCTCACCCCCAGTCTCTCAATTAAGATTCACGGAATGGCCCATCCAGCCAGCCGTCGAGACCGTTTCACCAAACCCCAGAAAGAAGTACATACGATCGATTTCGGTTTAGGGGCGTGCAAAAATTCGCATCGCATGAAGGGGAGGGTAATCTATTACGGTGGGGGAGGGGGGAGGCGATTTTACTGCCTAATCTTTTTAAGTGCAGAAATCACTGAAACGGTCAGAATCTTTGAAGTTGTCATTGCCATTATGCCACTGCCGCAAGAAACACCCCTGTCACATGAGAGGTCAAGTTACAGGTCACCTATTGTTCTGCTATTTTTTCACACCGTCCGCCACTGTTTTAACCAGTATCATAGAAATTATGTACGCAAATGCACTTTTGTCAGCTGACTATAAAGGAAGTTGAGCGAGGCACGCACTACAAATGAAGAAGCTAGCCGAAGAAGCAGAGACAGAAGCAACCAGGATGGTGCGCTCCTACTGTATGAAGCAAGACGCACAAGAGAAAGAGCGAAACATTTGAATGCCCTGAGCGAAAGGATGGCCAATAGAGCGGTGAACGCAGAGCAACGGCTAGTCACGAATCGATTTTACATGAGCCACTATTACTACAATCGGAAGTTCCTTGGAGTTTTAGAGTTGAAGACATTGCAGGACTGCGAAGCTGAAGAAGCGGCAAGCGGATTTTTTGACTCGGGGATTTTCGATCATATTTTTGAAATTTCCTAATCGTAGTGCTCTTTAAGCTACATACAGGGTGCCCACTCAGTATTAGAGATGTGCACGGGCACCTTTTTTCCGGCCCGGCCCGGCCCGGCGGGCCGATCAGGTGAGGCATGCCCGGCCCGCCATGCCCGGCGGGCATCAAAATCGGGCCCGGCCCGGCCCGGCCCGCCCAAAATCCGGCCCGGCCCTGTCCGGCCCGTTAATTTTGCTTTGTCTTACTAAATTTTTGAAAATTTGGCACGAATTTTCAAATTAAAAGCTAAATTTCTTGTTAAGCTTTGGAAATTGGCATTTTAAAACAGCCAATTTCAAATTTATGCTTTCTTTTAATTAGAGTGCAAACTGGTATTGGGTTGTTTTCCAGGAATTGGATATTGGGGTTTTTTGTCATTGATAATGATACACAGTGTACATTACATATCCAGGGCAGTGGTTGACACCCTTTTTAAAGCCAGACGCACAAGCTAAACCCTAAAAATCAAAGTGTGCACTTGAATCTAAGCCTGAGCTCCAAATTGAGGCTTAAAATTAAGTTGGTCGGCAGGTGGGGTAAAGGCTTGTGTATGAACGGCACCAAGGCTGCAATTACTGTTAAAATAATTCTGCATATGGTAGAACGGAGCGTATTTTGAATTCATTTGGGCCAATGCTAAGCTAATCAAGGTGTTCTTTTTTGTATTCTGCTGTTCTTTATATATGCCTGACGGGCATCAAAATCGGGCCCGGCCCGGCCCGTCCAAAATCGTTGACGGGCATGCCCGGCCCGTGCACATCTCTACTCAGTATTGCCAAAAGCAATACCAATCAGTTCTGCTTTTCAAATCCTGCCAAGTGAAAATCAGAGCCATACTGTACTTACTGAATTACCAAACAAAATCAGAATTTCCATTTGCCACATTGATTCTTAGTTTTCCATTTTTAAAACCAGCATGAGTTACAAATTTTCGTACAAAACTCGTACAATATGTAGCTACTTCTCCTTCTTAATTTTTGTTGAAGATTTGAGCCAAATTGACAAAGAGCTAATCGGGAAGCCAAACTAATTGGTAATGAAACGTTTGAGTGAAGACCAAAATCGATGTGACATTAGTTATCTATACTGTAAATACAATAGTAGTAGTAAAGTAATATCAAGAATATTCTTGGTAATATGGATAGATCTTTGATGATACTCTAACTTTTGTGTTCCTTCCCTTTTATTGTTCTTATCAAAGGTTTCTGCGGGCGGGGGCGGCACAGACACCCCTTGATTTTTCTACTTGTATTAACCAATTAAAATTATCAGGATCCGTTCGTGGCAGCTTTTACGTTTCATTTCTTAAGTTTCAGCTCTCTTATTTATTGAGAATGTCAGTTTTGGTTTGTTAGTAAAAGTAACTATACAATACACCTTATGAGTGGATCTTGATTAAACTTGTTCTTTTTCGACACAGCACACGTACCAATCAGGCATGCCGCCGGCAATCTGTAGGTCTAGTTTTTTCACAGTTGTAATAGCGCTTGAAATTGATTTTGGTCGAGTCAGTAAAACAGTAGTGTCTTCTGTTCAACTCCGCATAAAACTATGTTCACTACTTCAAGAGATTCCAATGGAAACCAGCGTTCTGAAAGGCAAAAAGAAAATCTGTGCGGTTTTGGAAGGCAAGGGCGATTTCTGTTCTAGACCATATAATTACCATATATTTCGATAATTTAGATGGCGCCCGAAAAGCATCCAATTTCTGAACAGCAACAAAACGTTGCTGACCATGATCTGCATGTGCGATGTTCTAATGATTCTGATGGGTCACGCAAATACACTCAATTTGACCACTTTGGAGAGAAGGTTCAGTTTACGAAGTGTTCAGCTGGGAGCCATTAAAACTACTGAACAGATTGCCAAAGTTCTTGTCATTCTGCCTGTTTGCTACTACGGATTTAGAAGTAAGTTGACGTGAGAAAACAGCAAAGAAGCTAAGTTTTGTAAGTATTTCAGATAAGCCATTGTGCATCGGGTTGGGACTGCTGCTGCACAGCTTCAGTGTATTGTTGTTCATATTACCCCATTTTCTCTACAATCCCACTACATCAGAATACTACACTGTCGACAACATAACAGTATACCAGCAAGAAAATCAGGTCTGCAACCAGACACTGGTGGAAACAGTGGCTAAGCCCCAGTCGCCTGCTGCCTATTTTTATGTATTTCTGGTTGCTTCCTTTCTACGGTCGATTGGTGGAGTTTGTTATGGAGTTCCTAATTTTGTCTTTTTGGACGAAAATATCAGCCAGCAGCAGTCTCCTGTTTACTTGAGTAATTTTTTTAGATCGCAGTTCGTTTGACATGCTCATTTTTTGCAGCTGTTCAAAAATTCGTGCATTTTATTGCCAGTGCACTAGCTTACGTTCTGGGTGGGCTTTTTCTGCAAATCAACGGTGATATGGGAAGGAAAATTACTGAAGTGTAAAAGTAAAACTGCTCTTTTTGCGTTCAAATTCATTATCCGTTTCAGAATCACATATGGTTCTGATGACCCCCGCTGGTACGGAGCTTGGTGGCTCAGTTACTTGTGTGGGGCCGTGTTCCATACCTTTATGGCTCTTCCTTTCATGGCTTTTGGGAAAGAACTTAGGGGTAAATCAATACGGAATATTGGCCCAGATTAAATCAACATATTCAGAAAAACAAAAAGAAAGGAAAAAAGATGTAATTACAGAACATGCAGTGTGGAAACAATTCAAACTCAGTGGAAAATTCTTGGTTGATATTTACCGATACGTAAAGGTAAACAAGATTAAAGACCTACATTGTAATGGGTCCCCTGAGCAAAAAGCTTTCAGATAACAATAACAAATCCAACTTTTCTTTGCTTTCACATCTCAGCTTCATTTGGCCGACTGGTTAATGTTGCTTTCTTCATGCCAAAATTGGTTGAGAACATGTTTACTGTAGCACCGTCCGTCACGGCTTTTTATCTTGGTAAGTTATCCAATTAAGAAAAAGTTTGTTAGTATAGAAAAGTACGGTATTTTCCATACATGTAGTTGGGGGGGGGGGGGTTTTTGGGGGGGGTTTAGCCCCCCAGGCCCGATTTTCGGCAACCCCCCGAGCCTCATAATTAGGGTTTCAAAAGCTGTAAATAGGGTTTCAGATGCCCTAAATAGGGTTCCAGAACTCTAATTTAGGTCTCAGAAACCCTAAACTGGGTGTCAGAGCCCTAATTTGGCTTTCAGATTTTCTAAATAGGGTTCCAGAAATGCAGTTTAGCTGTATTATGTCGAATAAAATAGAGCTTTTTTGGCGCGTTTTAAAGCAAAATACAGTTTTTTTGCATGTTTGTAATAAAAATAGGATTTTCTGCACGTTTTAAAACAATAAATAGGGTTTTAATGGGCATTTTTGCACTTCTGACAGGTTTTTACCGGATTTTTAGCCCTCAAAACCCTGTTTTGAGCCCAAAAAAAGGTCGCTGAAACCCACTTTTGGACACCAAAAAAAGGGAGCTGAAACCCCCTTTGGAAATAGTGCTGAAACCCTATTTGGGATCTGGAAACCCCCCCCCAGCCGAAAACCCAGCTACATGTATGGTATTTTCAGGTGGTTCCATGCTTCCTGTGGTGCTGATAGGAACACTATTCGGTGGTTTTCTAGTGCGCTGGTTTCGCATGAAAATTGATGACTTTTTCAAAACAATGCTAATTACTCAGAGCATGGTGATCATTGCGATTTTTGCTTTTCTGATCCAATGTCGCACTCCAAAAATGGCCGGTGTTGATGCGGATTACGGTTTTGACAACAATTCCCGTTTTTTGACTGGTCAGTGCAATTCAAACTGCGATTGCTCAAGGTTCAGTTACCTGCCTGTGTGCAGTAGACAGACTTCTGTCTCTTATTTTTCGCCCTGCCACACCGGATGTGCAGTTCATGCAAAACCTACGAAAAACTATGGAGAATTTTGGACAAATTGTACATGTCTGGCTGATGGCAATGACATGGTTTATCCTGGCCTTTGTCCCAGCCATTGCAGTAGGAAAATGTGGACTTTCATTGCACTGATTGCTTTGCTGGTGCTCTCACAGAATGTGGGATTTGCAGCTTCACAACAGCTTGGACTGAGGTAAAAATTATACATGACAAAATCAAACCAAAAAGAGCAAACATTCCTAAAAGCTAAAGTACTCGCTTGCCTAGTTGTACTCAGCGTGCGATAAGGCGTTGTGGGTGGCCCTGACACACCACCTGGGTCGGTTTTTGCGAGAGGAGTGCCGAAACATTCTGTGACCCCCTTTAGCTTCCCCACCGATGGTGGTGGTACCCATTAAAAATCTACTTGTCATCACTGACTTTCGGCTACGCTTTCAGAAATTTCTAAGTTATAATATATTTGAACATAAATGATGGTAACTTTGCAGATGTGTGCCATATGAACTACGAGCTTTACAAATAGGAGCTTCATCAGTAATTCATCAACTGGTTTCCAGCTTACCTCACACTATCGTGTTTGGACTGATAATTGATTCTAGTTGCCTGCTATGGAATGAAAAGTCAACTGGTGAAAAGTACTGCTTGAAATACAACACCTCTAAACTTTTCAACATTATTTTTGTGTTAGGTATGCTGTGAAAATCAACAGCCTGCCGTTTAGATTAGCATACTGCTTTCCAGGTGTCACTTTCAAAATATTGCAAGTGAGCGCCCACTGGGCTGGCTGGATGTTTTACAAAACAGGCAAGCCTGAAGATGCAGCAACTCAAGAAGAGCCATCCTGTTGCGAAAATACGATAAACGGGGGCTTGTCAGATATGTATTGAAATCTGCACGCAGACAATGCATCATCAAAGCTTCTAGTCTAAGTAAATATAGCTTATTGTACAAATAATTAAGCCCATTGGACCTGAATACTGAGCTAATTGCACCAAAAGGCACGTTCATTCAATCGTCAGAGCTTGCAGCCGTTGTCACAAGATGCTCAACTATACAACAGCAACAACAACTCAGCTTTCTGCACTTTGGTCGATTCCAACCGACCTCTGGCCCAGTATTATTCGCTTCATAATTTACATAATCGAAGGGCTGATACTGGTCATTTGTAACGGAATATTGGTGGTGACCATAGCCAAACACCGCGCACTGCGCAGTCTGAAGGAATTCATTCTTATTGGCGGTTTGGCACTGGCTGATGCCGTTTGCGGCACTGGTACTCTGTTTGCAGGTACGTACGTAAGCCTTTCAGTGCAACTAAAACTTGCATTGGACAGACAGCTTTCAGGTCTGTATCGGATTCCAAAGCTTATTCAGGGAACGGCCAGCGACCCAGCCAGCCGTCGAGACTGTTTCTTCAAGCCACAGAATCTATTCTGGGTAATCGGTCAACCCCTCTCTGGAGTGATGTTGCTGGTAAGATCTACATCAAGTGCAGTAGATCATCTTTCTCTAGCTCAGTTGAAAGAGTTTCAACAATTCTTTATGGCAACCTGGGGGTTCCACATGTAGCCATTCACAGCAAGACCCTTCCACAATTGACCCAGAACAATAGAAAAATCAGATCAGATCTTTCAGGCAGTCTCAGTGGACCGGTTTCTAGCAGTGAGTATGCCTCTCAAGTACATCAAACTGACACGTCGCTATGCTATCCGCTTTGTGGGCTGTATCTATGCTGCACTCATTCTGCAGTACCTTCTGATGGCAATCCGAGTGTGGCCTGAGACCAGTCTCAATGTCACCCAAATTTGCTACAGCGGAGACGCTGTGCTCAGATTCGATTACCAATTCTATTTCTACCAGATGACTGTAGCTTCCTTTGGAAGCATAGGCTTGTATCTAGCGATAGGAGTTATGTACAAGCGTAGCAACGCGCAGGTTGGAGTGGCCGACGACAGAGAAGTGCAAGCCCAATTAGCCAGACAGCGGAAACTGACACGAACCATAGCCATGAGTGCGTTGTGCACCTTCTTCTTCTACGCCATGCCAACTATGGTGGTGCAGTTGGGCTACCAGATACCAGACTTCGACTACGGCATGCTGGCTGTGTGGAGCTGGATCATCTCTAACTTCAACCCGATGATGAACTTCTACATCTACATGAAGAAGCAGAGAGAGGTGAGAATCGGAGTCAAGGCTCTATTTCAGTGCAAAACAATGCCTCCCACTCTGAGGGCCTGGCCAACTTACACCACCACTGGTGCTGCAGGGGCCGCGACTACACATCACTGAATTCTCATTGTTGTATTGATGCAAGCTAAGGGCTTGTGACATTTTTGAATAGACTTTAGTTTTTGTAGTTTTGTCGGCCAGGTAGGGAAGCGGTCTGCAATTTCAAAAACCAGCAAACGTCTTCTAGCACGGTACAAGCAGCCAATTTTGCGGTTAACAGCTAAAAACAGGCAAAAAATTAAAAATGCTTCTACATAAGACATTTTAGTATCTTGGATAGCAACAACCGAAACGCTAAGGCTAAATTCGATTACAAAGGATTTTTGAGCCCATTTTAACGTAAACCTGATGATTTTCGTGCTAGTTTGATATTACTGGAGCCACTTTATAAAATTCTCCTATTTTTTGAGTCGGCAGGGGATCCTAAAATTGTCGCGGGGAGTTGGGGGGTGGAAACGTTGATCTCGACATACAGGTACGACTGCGGAACCCTCCAATCAAACCCCAACCAAAGTACATTCCATATTGAGGGAGTTGTACTGTACTGTGCTGTGAGCAATGCAATATTTGCGTATATGTCGCTTGTCGCATAGTTATATAGTTTTTGTATTTGTTTGCACACTGTACTCATGAAAAATTGCTTGTATAGCTATAAAAAGCGAAGAAAAGTTTCGGTTAGGGTATGGACATCCGAGGTGGTAGCATCGGCCGGCGAGGGATTATCACCTCAGGCCCCCGATCCACGTACGTACTACGTGACTGCATGAGGCCAATACTGTTCGGTGCACTGCGTTATCGTTAGTCGTATCGACCGAGCTGTGTCCCTTCAGAACAAAGAAGATTCTACTTATCTATACTCGCTTAACAATTAGTCACTGCCTAATTGCGATCCTAGCGAGTAGACTATCAAAGAAGTCAGTCTCACCACTTACCAACTATTGTCGTGTCGTCCCGGAACCGATGGCCAACCAAACAAGGGCAGAAACGGCTTTGCAGCAGAAGATTGTTCTCTTTACAATCTACTCAATCCAAGGCTCCATCCTGGTGATCTGCAACTGTTTGTTGGTGGCAACAATAGTCAAACACAAAGCGCTTCGAGACCTGAAGGAGTACGTGGTGATTGGAGGTTTGGCCTTAGCCGATGCCATCTGCGGGGCCGGGACTCTGTCTGCAGGTCGGTTCAGTGCATACATGTAACAGGTCATCAGCCGAAGGAGAGAGGGGGTTGGGGGTCTGGCGCCGGCCCGGGGGTCTGAAACCAAATTTTTGGAGAGGGATTGGGCACTAAAAACGCTCAAAAATCGCAACTTTTCGGCTAAAAATCGTCAAAAATCGTTAATTCGTTAATGCTAAAGTGCTGTTTTACAAGCGATTTTGGCAATTTTTGTGTCTGAAATTGCAAAAAAATTACTTGCCAGAAAATCGGAGGGGTCGGAAAAATCGTCTCGGGGTGTCCCCATCCGGGGAGGGAGGTCTGGCCTAAGTTGGGTGCGGGCAGACCCCCTCCCCTGTTACATGTATGGTTGAGTGTCATTCAGTCCTGAACTGCGTAAGATGGCCTTGTAGGTTTGTATCGCATTCCCAAACTTCTTGGAGGAACAGCCAACTTGCCAGCCAGTCGGAGAGAATGCTTTTTCAAGCCTCAGAACCTGTTCTGGGTACTCGGACAGCCGCTGTCTGGAGCTATGCTGCTGGTAAGCTAGGTTCTCCTGCAAAAGATACAACTATCGATTTAAATATTTCTTATCTTTTTCCACATCACCTGCCAGATAACACTGTTTTTTGGGAAGCTGAGTAAGTCAAAATCTCGAAGGGGATGTGGATAAAAAATTAACGCGCAAACAAACTATTTTCAGATTGTCTCTGTGGACCGGTTCTTGGCTATGAGCATACCCTATAAGTACATCTGCTTTACACGTCGCTACGCCATTGCACTAGTAGGGGCCACCTACTCGTTCTTCATTGGTCAGTACGTCATAATGGCCATGAGAGTCTGGCCTCATAAAGCAGCCACCGTTACGAAGATCTGCTACAGCGGCGATGCAGTGGTCCCTTCTGACTACGAAATTTATTTCCTCCAGATGACCTTAGCTTCGTTCGGCAGTATCTTTCTCTACTTAGTGGTAGGAATGATTTACAGAAAGCGAAACAATAGGGTGGACCCGAACTTAGTAGCCGAGACCAAGGCCGCATTTAAGCGACAAAGCAAACTGACGCGAACGATGGCGATAAGCGTTATTTGCACGTTTTTGTTATACGCTCTGCCGACGGTGGTTGTACAAGTGGGTTACCGGATACCGGACCTGGATTACGGCACTCTAGCCGCCTACAGTTGGATTGTCTCTAATCTAAATCCTTTTATGAACTTTTACATCTACATGAGAAAGCAAAAGGAGGTCAGAGTTGGTGTGAAAGCGTTGCTCAAGTGCAAAACAATGCCTCCCAATCTGCAAGTATGGCCGATTCACGCCACCCGACCTACTAACCAGCAAAACGTTAATTGTTAATTGTTTACATAGAAGGCGAACTAATAAATAGAATTCTGTACTGTGTGCTGCTTCGTCATTTGTCATATATCGACCAAGCTGTGTCCCTTTTGAACAAAGTAGGTTCTATTAGTTAACAATGTACATATCCACAGGCAAACAATTAGGCAGTGCCCTAATTGCAGCTTAGGAGCAGGTGATCTATGAAGTCAGAGACCTTACTGTACCTACTATACTCTCGCGTTGTCTCCAACCCATGGCCAACCAAACCAAAGAAGAGTCGGCTTTGCAACAAAAGATTGTTCTCTTTACCATCTACGCAATCGAAGGCAGCATACTGATATTCTTCAACTGTTTGTTAGTGGCAACAATAGTCAAACACAAGGCACTGCGGGAGCTGAAGGAGTTCGTGGTGATTGGAGGTCTGGCCCTAGCCGACGCCATCTGCGGGGCCGGGACTCTGTCGGCAGGTCGGTTCAGTGTCATCCGCTTCTCAACTGTGTAAGATGGCTTTCTTGTAGGTTTGTATCGCATTCCCAAACTTCTTGGAGGGACAGCCAACTTGCCAGCTAGTCGGAGAGAGTGTTTTTTCAAGCCTCAAAATCTCTTCTGGGTACTCGGACATCCATTGGCTGGAGCCATGTTGCTGGTAGAAACGGTTACTCTAGACTAGCCTACACTCCATCCCTTTCTAGATATGATTTGTTAAAAAGATTTGTAGTTTTACCGCAGTGAGCGTCGCTCTCGCTCTCTCGTTAAACACTCTAGTATGTAGTCGACACATTGCCCAACCCAGGCCGTTGAAAATCAGCAATGGCAAGTAGATAAATGGGGACCAAACCTTAGCTGTCTTGCACACACCGACAGCAAAAGGGGAGGCTTGTTGTTATAAGGAGGCTGCCGGACCTTGTGTCTCTTCCTGCCCTATAGCAGTTGGCTACTCCTATCCTTACCCGAAAGGACAAAAAGCTACAACAACAATTTTACCCTCAAACAGATTTTTTCAGATTGTCTCTGTGGACCGGTTCTTGGCTGTGAGCATACCCTTTAGGTACATGTGCTTTACACGCCGTTATGCCATTGCACTAGTATGGGCCACATACTCGTTCTTCATTGGTCAATACATCACAATGGCGGTGAGAGTCTGGCGTCATAAAGCACTCACCGTTACGAAGATCTGCTACAGCGGCGATGCAGTGGTCCCTTCTGACTATGAAATTTATTTCCGCCAGATGACCTTAGCTTCGTTTGGCAGTATCTTTCTCTACTTAGCGGTAGGAATGATTTACAGAAAGCGAAACAATAGGGTGGACCCGAACTTAGTAGCCGAGACCAGGGCCGCATTTAAGCGACAAAGCAAACTGACTCGAACTGTGGCCGCGAGCGTGTTTTGCACTTTTTTCTTCTACGCTTTGCCGGCGATATCTGTTCAAGTTTGTTATTTGATAGGCGACCTAGACTACGGCGCTGTACTTCCCTACATTGGTATTGTTTCTAATCTGAATCCTATGATGAACTTTTATATTTACATGAAGAAGCAAAAGGAGGTCAGAGTTGGCGTGAGAGCGTTGCTCAAGTGCAAAACGATGCCTGCTAATCTGCAGGTATGGCCGATTCGGACCACCCGACCTAGTAATAAACAGCAAAACGTGAAGAACGCCAACTGATACGTATTGAGTATTTCGGTGTAGTGTTGTCTTTTCTACAAGTTTTTATTCGGTACTATCTAAAATAAAGAGAACCTATTTTTTGGTTATTTCTAATGATGCCTACCCCTTCACTAAAAACTTAGGAAGCAAATATTGGGTGTGTGTATTTTTCAGGTATTTTTCGCACTCTAAATCGTACTACGTAGAGATGCAACCGTAAGACGGCATTATCCCGTCTGTATTTTTAGCTACAAAACAATATCCGGTATTCGGATAATAGTTGATAGCCACATACATGTAACAGGTCATCCGCCGATGGGGGGAGGGGGGGGGGGTGGGGGGGGTCTGGCGCCGGCCGGGGGGGGGGTCTGAGCCAAAATTTTGGGGGAGGGGGTGGGCACTAAAAAACGCTCAAAAATCGAGAAAAATCGCAATTTTTGGCCTAAAAATAGCCAAAAATCGCTAATTTGGGCTGAAATACAGCTGAAAAGTGCTGTTTTGCAGGCGATTTTGGCAATTTTTGTGTGTGAAAGTGTAAAAAATTGCAAAAATTTGCTCGAAAATTTACTTGCCAGAAAAATCGGAGGGGGGGGGTCGGTGAAATCGTCTCGGGGGGGGGGTCCCCATCCGGGGGGGGGGGGTGTGGGCTAAATCGGGTGGGGGGCCGACCCCCCCAGACCCCCCCTGTTACATGTATGGATAGCCATAAATTGCATTTTCATGAGATTTTTTCTAGTGTTCGAGCGTTTCTTCGTTTTGCATGCAGATTAGCGTTATTTTCGGACATAACAGCAGCCTATTATCCAGAAAATTTAGCTGATCCCCAACGGGATATCAGTCATATCCTACCTTGAATGAAATCGTCGAAAACGTTCATTTCTGACCTGAAAATTACTGTATTTCTTTAAAACCTGATCATCGTTACTACCCGGTATCCGGTACTCTGAAAAGTCATCCGGTATCCGGTATTTTTCTTTACGGTTGCATCTTTCGTACTATGGAAGATCATTCTACTGGTATGTGATGAATAATTTGTAGTGTTTGTTTTGTGCGTATGATTATTATTATTATTATTATTATTGCGTGTGGTTGCTCACGGTATGCGTTTGTTGTTACTTTAGTTTGTTGCTTACTAGTAAACCGACATTGCATTGGTCCATTTACTAGTCCATAAACTCCTTCAGTATGTATATATTCAAAGCCCTATTTTTCAGATTTGTATATGTATATATACAATGTACAAAGCTCTAAAATTATTGCATATTGTTTGTATTTTTTTGTATATTTTAAAAAATCGGTCAAAAACTTTTACGACAGCCGCAACTATAGACACGGACACGGTACTAGTGCTTATAGTTTCCCAACATGACAGTTTCTACAAAGTCAAATTATAAAAATGGCGATTGAACTTAATAAACAGTTTGCGTTTTGTTATTTCGGCACTGATTCTGTACCGGCGACCCCTTGTAGCGTTTCCCATCAAATTAAAATTAAATAACAACATTAAATTGTTTTGGCCAAAATCACCAAGTAAATAGCAATTTAATAATAAATTTAATTTCTCGCGATGACTATCAAACAAATTAAAATTATATTATATAACAAAGATATCAACTCATGAAATGCTAATTTCTAGATCATTTTTCACCATCTAAAGAAAGGTCAACTCATTTTGAACAGGCACGACCCACGTTTTGAGCTGTTTCCTCAGGAATTGAGCATTCATTTTAGCAAATTTATATTTAATTCATATCAAATAACAAATTTGTATCAAATTAAATTTCAGAATTTCGGTACCAAGCAAAATAGCAAGTTATTTCCTTCTGAAAGATGATTACAAGCATTTTAAGAGCCGGTTTATATAAGAGTCGACTCTTCCCGGACAAATCTCAACTTTATGTCTCCGATTTGGCTAAAATTTTGTATTTTGGTTTAATTTGACCTAAAAAGCCATTTTATCATCTTCCCGGCCATTTTTGAGAGGGTCACTTTTTCGACTCTCTCACAGGTTTCGAGTCATAACTCGGGACCAAATGACCATAGGAACTTGCGAATTACATATCTAGAATCAGAAAGTTATTCTCTTTCAAACGATACCCTACTCGACTGCATTGCAGGAAAAAAGTTTTTTTCGAACCCCTTCCAGGACCGATTTAACCCCTACACAGTCATGTTCCCAACTGTTTTATTTCACGGAAATATAGCGCTATGTTTTTGCTTTCTATTAAAGAAAAAAAATCGAGAAAAAAAGGGGGGAGAATTTGAGTTTTTGGGCCTTAAAAGTTAAAAATCAAAAAAATTTTCCTTATGATGGGTTGCACACTGTAACAACAGAACTTGGTCAGTTTTGAATCGATTTCGGAGACCTTTGGCACACATATTGTAATGTTCATCTTGCGCATAGCGCACAAACCTGGTCATGGTTGCCGCTGTTTAACACGAGTTTTATGCATATTTTTTTATTATTTTCAGTTTTGCAAACAATTTCTCGGTTTCATTTGATGTTTCCCATAATGGGGGTCCAAATTGTCTTTTTGAAAAGAATTAGAGCTGGTAATTGGGCGGGCCCAATGCAAGCAGTGCCTAAGTGAAGGATAGTTGGAAACTTTTGCATTGAATGAACATTCTGCTTACTTGGTACTTACAAGAAGTAAGCATCAATTAGCATTGTGCACTATAACGAATATTTACAGAGACTGCTTAGACTCTGTTACTCTCGTTATTTGTTTTCTCCTTAAGCAATGCCATGCAAGATTTGCATAGGTATGCATGTGAATAGACTAAAATAAACATTATTGATCCTGGGCGCTGTGGGATGGTGACTGTAAAACTCGTCATCTCGACTCAACTATTGACATATGTACATATGCAAACTATAGTCTGTTCAAAAAATAAGCGACCTGGCGGTCTTTTGTGAATAACTGTTTTGGGTGCCTCTTACAGGAGCTCAACGTTGTCTACAACTTTGGTTAAGACTCTTAACCAAAGTTGTAGACAACGTTGAGCTCCTGCCTGGGGTGAATCCTAATCTGCGCTACGTTTCCTCTGAACACTAATTTGCGCAACGTCAAAAAATGAGCTTTTTTTCTAATTGCGATGAAAATTAGATGACTGCAGAATTCGATTCTTGAGTCTTTGGCGACTCCAATGATGCTTTCCTGATGTGTCTAGGCTAAACCGATGTGGAGATATAGCCGGTCAAATTATGAAAAAATCGTGAAAAATGGCATTTTTTTACCGAATTACGGTATCAGGGTGAGGTTTTCAGGGTCGGGAAGTGTCAGAATCGATTCCGGCGGTCAAGAATACCCCATTCAGGAAGTTTCACCCAAATCCGTCAGTCTGCCTATGTTTCCCCCTCTATTTTGTGAAATTTTCAGAAAAACGCCGTTTTTCACGATTTTTCGATGGACAGCCATATCTCCAGATCGGTTTGGACTAGACACGTCATGAAAGCATCATTGTAGTCGCCAAGGACCCAAGAATCGAATTCTATAGTCACCTAATTTTCATCGCAATTAGTGTTCAGAGCAAACATAGCGCAGATTAGGATTTACCTCTGGCCGGAGCTCGACGTTGTCTACAATTTTGGTTATAAGGCTCAATTCGCCCCAAGGTCTCCAAAAAGTTATTCGCAAAAAACCGCCAGGTTGCATATTTTTTGAACAGACTATAGCTTGCATATGTACATACGTCACTAGTTGAGTCGATATGACGAGTTTTACAGTCGCCATCCCACAGCAGATGGGATCAATAATGTTTATTGTAGTCTGTTCACATGCACACTTACGCAAATCTTACATGGCATTGCTTAAGCAGAAAACAAATAATGAGAGTAACAGAGTCTAAGCAGTCTCTGTAAATATTCGTTATAGTGCACAATGCTAAGTGATGCTTACTTCTTGTAAGTACCAAGTAAGCAGAATGTTCATTCAACATACATGTAACAGGGGGGGGGGCCTAGGGGGAGCCGGGAGACCCCCCCCCCCGCCCCCCCCGCCCGGGCCCCCCCCCCCCGGGATGGATTTTGCAATTTTTTACAATTTCATACACAAAAATTGCCAAAATCGCCTGCAAAACAGCACTTTTTAGCTGTATTTCAGCCCAAATTAGCGATTTTTGGCAATTTTTGCAAAAAAATTGCGATTTTTTTCGATTTTTGAGCGTTTTTTAGTGCCCTTCCCCCTCCCCAAATTTTGGCTCAGTCCCCCCCCGGGGGCCCCCCCCCCCCCCCCCCGGCGGGGGGTTTGCTGTTTGTTTGTTCTTTTTGAAGAGCCTCCTACTCTTCTCCTGGCGGGCTGCTTTGGGCCCGCCCAATTACCAGCTCTAATTCTTTTCAAAAAGACAATTTGGACGCCCATCATGGGAAACATCAAATGAAACCGAAAAATTGTTTGTGAAACTGAAAATAATAAACAAAACAAAATAAGCATAAAACTCATGTTAAACAGCGGCAACCAGGGCCAGGTTTGTGCGCTATGTGCAAGATGAACATTACAATATGTGTGCCAAAGGTCTCCGAAATCGATTCAAAACTGACCAAGTTCTGTTGTTACAGTGTGCAACCCATCATAAGGAAAATTTTTTTGATTTTTAACTTTCAAGGCCCCAAAAACTCAAATTCTACCCCCCTTTTTTTCTCGATTTTTTTTCTTTAATAGAAAGCAAAAACATAGCGCTATATTTCCGTGAAATAAAACAGTTGGGAACATGACTGTGTAGGGGTTAAATCGGTCCTGGAAGGGGTTCGAAAAAAATTTTTTTCCTGCAATGCAGTCGAGTAGGGTATCGTTTGAAAGAGAATAACTTTCTGATTCTAGATATGTAATTCGCAAGTTCCTATGGTCATTTGGTCCCGAGTTATGACTCGAAACCTGTGAGAGAGTCGAAAAAGTGACCCTCTCAAAAATGGCCGGGAAGATGATAAAATGGCTTTTTAGGTCAAATTAAACCAAAATACAAAATTTTAGCCAAATCGGAGACATAAAGTTGAGATTTGTCCGGAGGTTAAGGAGCAAAAGTCGATTCCTAGAGAAACCGGCTCTTAATAGTTATTTAGTTTCTAAACAAATTTTCTTGGAAACATTAACCCCATGCACTATACTAGAAAAGGCCCCTGTCTATTCCAGCAGATGTGGCTGGAAGAGCCAAAACGTCCAACGCAAATTCGGCAATGTCTCTCAGACTGGTGCCGAGCTTTGACACCCAAAAGTCTATGGCATCACTCCGATCTGACTCTTGTACAAACATCAAAATTGTCTTAAAAGATACAAACAGATTTTATACAAACCGTTTGTATAATGATGCTGTTTTGTATATGTATAATGTATATTAGCATCCTAGCTTCTTTTGTATATGTATATGTATATTGGCATCATTTGTATAATTATACAAACTTTGTATATGTATATTTCAATTTCAATATACAAACCATTGTACCACGTACTGTAGTATTTCCATTAATTTGTCGTTTGCAGAGGGTGTAGGTTACCAGAGCCCCGCCCGTCTGGGAAAGCTCGTTATCATATCTGTCACGACATTTGCCCGGGCTGTGTTTTCGGCATTCCAAAGTGAATAGAGCTGCTTTTACTATCGTTTGCTAGGAGCGCGTTAGTAAAATGGACGGCAAATGTCTGTTATTGCTGGCTGCAGTATCAGTTAGGACGGAACGGGAATACTCGTTCTGTGGAACGCCACCGATCCGACCGTCCTACGAAAGACCAGGTCCGATCGGTCTCATAGTTGGTGGTCGTGAGGCTATTCCTCACTCGTGGCCCTGGCAAGTGCATCTTGCAAGTAAAGGTGCTTAGAGTACTATAAGTCTACCTAAACTGATTCTATTTCAGTCAGAACAAAATCAATAGGTAGAAAGAGAGACAGTGACACTTATGAATTGTGTGGCGGAACGTTGATTAAGCCTAATTGGGTATTGACAGCGGCCCATTGCGTTGATACGAAGCCAGGTATCTATGAAAACAAACTCTATACGTAACGTATTTGGTGGGCAGACATGGAATAGTAGTTCGGCTGAAGGGTGGTGGAAGTTTGAAATCATAATTTGGGTAGCCAGGGATTGTGAGCAAAAAAAGTACGATTTTTGAATGAAAATATAGTTTTTCGATCCATTTTTCAAAAAAAACTTATTCTACCCTACTATGACGAAATATAAGCTGAAAAACCATGATTTTATGCAAAAATCGGCTTTTCGGCTTACCATGCCCTGAATCCCCCTCAGCCGCACCAATAGCGCATCTAGGGGGTGTAGGGTGGGTACACCCTGTTGCATCTACGATGCCTGCTGTTGTATCTGCGATGCCTGCTGTTGTATCTGCCGATTGTTGCTGTTCTACCGGTTGTACTTCTCCTCGGTGGCCGTGCGATTCTCTTGTTGTTGTTCTTATCGCTCCACTGTCGCGGTGTAGTAGACGATGCTCAACAACTAGGATATTTATGCCAGGGCTCTAATGAGTCCTTCAACTATGCCAGTACACACTAAACACTGGCCACAACACACGACTGCGGGAGAGCAAACCAGAGTCAGCCGCAAGGCAGGTGTGCAGGGAGAGAAAGTGATTGTGTTGTGTTGAACACGGGCCTTGCGTCTGGCTCTGTTACTACACAAAGCTACAGACTAGGGCGCTGCCAACTGACACGGCAGGCCGAGCCCGATCGATAAATCTAGTCTAGACGGCCACTACACAAGACGGCATGTACGTACCACAGCAGCATGTACGTACAAGCGACAACATATCACACCCCCTTTGCGATGGTGGTAGGACGAGTAGGACGAGAAGGTCTGTCAAAAATTAGAGAAACTAATGAATTATGTACTAAAAAACTGTCTATTTTATGGTCAGAATGCGTTTTTGAAGGCTAAATTTTCAAAATTTTCACGCCCTGGTTGGGCAGCCCAACCAGGCCACCTGCAACTAAAGTCTGTTCAAAAATCTTTGGCGCTGGGTACATCCGGCAGTGTCCCGAATTTATGCGTGGTGTGAACCCCATACATGTATATATGGATCTGTTCCTCTCATCAACGAGACTACTGGGCCCGTATTCATAAAACAATTTAGGACGTAGGATTTCCTAAATCTGGCCGTTTAGGACGCCGCGCGGGCCGTAGGACAATTCATAAAACTTTGCTTAGGATGGCCGCGCTTAGGAAATCCTACGGCGTAGGACGAAAACCTTAGGTAGGTCGCGAGCTACCTACGGCCGCTTAGGACGTAGGTTTTAGCGTGCGTTGCATGCGATAAAAACTCTTGGTTGCCTGTTTACAATATCTCGGCTAGAAAACATAATTATAAACTTGAAATTAGTAGTAAACATTTTAATAGTCATGTTTTTATTGAAAATGAAGTGTTCTTAGCTTTTTACTTTCATACCCGTTTGCTCTGTATTATTGAAAAAACGGTTAAACAGAACAGAAATGATTACTTCTAGACTCAAACTTGGGCTTCCGGTCGGTTCCAACAACAAAACATGAGTCAGGTTTGAATTTCCCTCCTAAACATGTCGCGTGGCGGTGGCTCAAACCGCCAATAATAGGCGCTTAGGATTTCCTACGAGTATGATATCCTAAACTGTTTTATGAATAATCCTATCATACGGCGTAGGATGTCATACTCGTAGGATATCCTACGGCCAAATAGGACGTCCTAAGCGCCTTAGGTTGTCCTAAGCTTAGGATATTTTTATGAATACGGGCCCTGTTCTCGAA
Organism: Sabatieria punctata; assembly: GCA_030248155.1. Classification (NCBI taxonomy): domain Eukaryota; kingdom Metazoa; phylum Nematoda; class Chromadorea; order Araeolaimida; family Comesomatidae; genus Sabatieria; species Sabatieria punctata. The sequence goes on from JASANB010003689.1 coordinate 88,890, forward strand.
ATTTGCATATTGAACTTTAGTTAGAAGCAAGAGGCCTGACAAAAAAATCGATTCGCATTCCCAAACCTTCAGGCATCTCGGAAATACTACCATATACGGGTCTACGATCAACCCTACCAAAGTTACACTCGATTTTCTAACGCCAACAAGAGGTCAAAATTTTGCTCTCCCATAGTTAAGCACAAAAATTCATTCAAGATCGAACACATGGGGGTTTTTTGCTTCAACCAATTTCAGCTTCACGGTTCTATATTATTTCGGACATGCTGAATCCAGCGGTCACATTGGTTTTGCTCTACGACTTTGATTTCTGCTAGAAATTTGACCTCGAAGTTAGGGTGTCCACCCAAATTTCATGAACAGCCTTACCCAATGTATCTTGCGTGGCCCTGGTCAAGACCCCATACATGTATATATGGATCTGTTCCTCTCATCAACTACATTACTATACTGTTCTCGAAATTTGCATATTGTACCTTGCTTAGAAGAAAGGGGCCTGACAAAAAAATGGACTTTTTTGGCAAAGCGCCAATTTTTGTGCCGATACCAGATTCGGATTTCCCAACCTTCAGGCATCTCGAAAATACTACCATGTATGGGTCTACGATCAACTCTACCAGAGTTACAGTAGATTTTCTAATGCCGACAAGACTACAACACTTTCTGAAATTCAGGTGGACGCCCTAACTTCGAGGTCAAATTTTTAGCAGAAATCATAGTCGAAGAGCAAAACCAATGTGACCGCTGGATTCAGCATGTCCGAAATAATATAGAACCGTGAAGCTGAAATTGGTTGAAGGAAAAAACCCCCATGTGTTCGATCTTGAATGAATTTTTGTGCTTAACTATGGGAGAGCAAAATTTTGACCTCTTGTTGGCGTTAGAAAATCGAGTGTAACTTTGGTAGGGTTGATCGTAGACCCGTATATGGTAGTATTTCCGAGATGCCTGAAGGTTGGGGAATGCGAATCTGGTATCGGCACAAAAATTGGCGCTTTGCCAAAAAAGTCGTTTTTTTGTCAGGCCTCTTGCTTCTAACTAAAGTTCAATGTGCAAATTTTGAGAACAGTATAGTAGTCTCGTTGATGAGAGGAACAGATCCATATATACATGTATGGGGTTCACACTACGCATAAATTTGGGACACTGCCGGATGTACCCAGCGCCAAAGATTTTTGAACAGACTTTAGTAAAACTTGCAATACTTTTCTGTGGTGGCCTATTAACCTATTCTTCTTTGAAAAAATCGAATTGGGGTTGGTTTCAGGGAAGGAGGTTGACTTTATCGAAGTTCGATTAGGTGCGCATGACTGGGAAAAACCCGAGACACAGATCAACTCCAAGTATTTTCACATACATCCTACTTATCCGGGATATGGCTCACAAACTGACGGATTCAGCTATGCCGGCGATCTGGCCTTGATAAAAGTACAACACTCAGACACTTACGCCATATGTAGATATGCATACATGTAACAGGGGGTCTGTCCCCACTTGACTAGGCCAAACCCCCTGGGTGCCCCCCCGCACGAGACGATCTTTCCGACGCCCTCCTCCGATTTTCTGGCAACTAATTTTTTGAGCAAATTTTTGCGAGTTCAGACACAAAAATTGCCAAACTTGCCTATAAAACAGCACTTTTTAGCTGTATTTCAGCCCAAATTAGCGATTTTTGACGATTCTTAGCTCAAAAATTGAGATTTTTTCGATTTTTGAGAGTTTTTTAGTGCCCAACCCCCTCGCCCCTTCGGCGGATGACCTGTTACGTGTCTTCGTTCGTTCGTTCGTTCGTTCGTTCGTTCGTTCGTTCGTTCGTTCGTTCGTTCGTTCGTTCGTTCGTTCGTTCGTTCGTTCGTTCGTTCGTTCGTTCGTTCGTTCGTTCGTTCGTTCGTTCGTTCGTTCGTTCGTTTGTTCGTTCGTTCGTTCGTTCATTCGTTCGTTCGTTCGTTCGTTCGTTCGTTCGTTCATTCGTTCGTTGGTTCGTTGGTTCGTTCGTTCGTTCGTTCGTTCGTTCGTTCGTTCGTTCATTCGTTCGTTTGTTTGTTTGTTTGTTTGTTTGTTTGTTTGTTTGTTTGTTTGTTTGTTTGTTTGTTTGTTTGTTTGTTTGTTTGTTTGTTTGTTTGTTTGTTTGTTTGTTTGTTTGTTTGTTTGTTTGTTTGGACCATTTACAAACATCCGAGTACTTGTTCGTCATTTATTTCCAATTTTATTTAGCTGCCGCATCCGGCGGCGCTGTCAGCCCATATTCAATTGATTTGTCTGCCTAATAATGACACCGGGTTTACTGAAGACGGTACAAAAATGGTAATCACTGGTTGGGGCCAGGATTTCGCAGGAAAGCCAGGAGGACAAAATGTGAAAAAGCTACGAGAAGTGCAAACGACTTTAGCGTAGGTTTTGTTTCCTATAAACATTTACAATTACATAGCAGATCATCCGCCGAAGGGGCTGGTTTTGGGGATCTGGAGCCAATGAGCCAAAACTTTCTGGCGGCTAAAACACGCAAGAATAACATAATTTCCGGTTAATTTGTGCGTAAATGCAGGGTGTAACAAAAAACAACCAATCAGATTTTTACTGTTGAGATGAAACCGTAAAACTCAACAGATATGAATGAATCCATTTTTGAATGAAAGACAAATAAATTCTTGAAAAAGTGATGACATTTTTACTATTATACTAAACCTTAGTTCCTGAGATAGTTGCCATGAAAGTGGAAACAGAGGTTCGGGCAATGAACAAGAACGATTCCGTTGCACTTCATAATAAAGCAGATTCCTACTGCCGGGGCCAATCAGACTTTACTGGTGAAGTAAAACCGAGCGTGCGTGTCACCAGTGAAGCCTCGTGACGCTAGCCCTTAGCAGAAGGAATCATTTACTGTTAGCCCTTTAACAGTAAGAATTATGAAGTTCCACGGAGTATAAAAACTGCTCTTGTTCATTACCAAAATCTTTGTTTTCACTTTGAGAAATTGCTTCCCAGTAAAATCGAAGTTGAACAATGCTTAGTATGGTCCGTGGTCGGTTGCGGGGAGATGTTGTTTGTGCAGGGACAAGTTGCACTTTCCACTGCCAAATTTTTTTCGGTGCAACGCGCCATGCAGCCGCAGTGGCGTACCCAGGATTTTGCAAAGCGAGGGTGTAAAATTATGAAGTTTCCTGCCGGCCAGGGCGAGAAATTTTTGAAAATTTAGCCTTCGAATATTCATTTTAAAAGTATTCTTCTGAGCATAAAACAAACAGTTTTAGTACATAATTAATAAATTTCTCTTTCTTTTGTCTAATTTTTCCTCAAAGGTGGGAGTGTACACACCCTACCTACACCCCCTGGGTGCGCCACTGCATGCAGCGCGGAAATTGCATGCATGTATGACATTTTCTATTTCTAGGAGGTGGACATTCTGCAACTACATTCCGTTCTACAACAAGATGCGTCGTTTGTGTGTGGGAAGGCAATTTGAAGGCAGTTGTTTTGGCGACAGTGGAGGCCCGCTGGTCAAGTTTGTCAACGGTCGCTGGTTCCAGTATGGAATTGTCAGCGCCGGCGTTAAAATCTGCACCGAACTTCCGGGTAAGTCTGATGAGTTTTAACTCTGTCTGTTCTTGTAGAATCTGCGTCTCTGTCTTTCAGCCGATTTCAAACGAGTTGCTTTCTATTGTGACAAGTGGATAGAACGCATTGTAGGTGAAGCTCTCTGTCAAAGTCCCTAGTTCTTGCAGTTCTGATTTGGAATAAAAACAGTTAACTTACACAATACTGGATTCACATTTATTGTAGTTACGTTTGATATAGCCCTTACTATCAGAAGCTACTAAATTTTGAGTGGTACCCCACATAGAATCACGCTTTTCAAAGCGTGATTGATGCACAGGTTTCCCCACCCAATCACGCCTTGCGTGCGGCTGTTTGTTAGCCATAAATGTAATTGGAAAATGAAAGTGCGAAAAAGTGATTGGCCAGTCACATGTGAATCACGCTTTTTGTCAGACGATACCCGGTGCTGCATGCAACGCGTGATTAGCAAGTCATACTCAATCACGCTTTTTAGAAAATTTCAGCGAATGCAAAAACTTTTGTTGCGTGATTAGATTTTTTCAATCACGCATTGAATGCTGTTCTTCGTTTTGTACTATACAGGTTGACATATCTGTACAGTATAGGTATGTATGTTTTTCACTGTTTAACAAACAAGTACAAGTGTCACGATTTTACAACTCTGGATCAGCCAAGCTTTTTTAAACCGTACCCTACCTACGTTAAGTATGTTCAAAATTCCCATGCATGCCTTATACTTTTTTCAGCGTTCGAAATGTACACTGACTGCCTGGATATACCTTTGCGCTGGCTATTTCACGGCGTCAAAACTTTAATAGGACTTACGTAGTCTAAAAATCATTTCCTGGCCATGGCGCGTATACATTGTGTGCTAGCAGGTGTATTATTAATATCAGCAAGAAAACGAAACGAATGTTGGAAGAACATTTTAGTGTTGTTACGTATGTGGTACAGTATGCATAAACGATGCTTCGCTTTCAAGCCTAGTGACACACAGCATAGTAAATTTGTAGTTTTTTCTATTTCCAGAGGCCCGCCCTTCTGGGAAAGCTCGTTATCATATTTGTCACGACATTTGCCCGGCCTGTGTTTTCGGCATTCCAAAGTGAATAGAACTGCTTTTACTATCGTTTTGCGTGTTAGTAAAATGGACGGCAAATGTCTGTTATTGCTGGCTGCAGTATCAGTTAGGGCGGAACGGGAATACTCGTTCTGTGGTACGCCACCGATCCGACCGTCCTACGAAAGACCAGGTCCGGTCGGTCTGATAGTTGGTGGTCGTGAGGCTATTCCTCACTCGTGGCCCTGGCAAGTGCATCTTGCAAGTAAAGGTGCTTAGAGTGAATGTACGTAAACCAATTTTATTTCAGTCAGAACAAAATCAATAGGTAGAAAGAGAGACAGTGACACTTTTGAATTGTGTGGCGGAACGCTGATTAAGCCTAATTGGGTATTAACAGCGGCCCATTGCGTTGATACAAAGCCAGGTATCTATGAAAAACTCTATACGCAATTTATTTGGTAGCCAGTCATTGACAAGAATTTCGTCTGAGGGTGGAATTTCAAATCTTGAGCGGGGTGCCGGGTGTTGAGGTGATTCTGAGCCGAAAATGTCCGATGTTTGCACAAAAATAAAGATTTTCGGCCTATTTTTCAAGAAAAGCTTGTTTTACCCTATTTTAACGAAAAATAAGCTCTCAGGATTTCAAAATTCTACCTCTCCAGAGCCTGAGCCACTTTGCTAACGAAAAGTACGCACTTCATACATGTAACAAACTGAACTGAACTGAACTTTATTTGTCGCCCAAGCAAGACAACATGTTAGTAAATCAACTGCGCAGAAAGAGTGTTAGTGGGCAACAGGATGCACAATGTCTAAAAAGAACGGTGCACCCTTTACTGAAATAGGAGGAAGCCTGAATGATCTATTTTTTTTAGTTTCTCCGTGAAAATCGCCAAATTTCTAGATTCTACAATATCGTTAGGTAAGGAATTCCAGATGTGTATCACCCTCATCGAAAAAAAGTGTTTTCTACAGTCCAAATTCTTTTCCAAAGAAGGAAGAGACAGTTTCTGAGAATGGCCCCGTGTAGTGCAAAGGAGGGGTCTTTGAAAAAAGTCGTCAAAAGACAGATCGATCAAGCCGTAAACTATTTTGAAAATGAATTGCAAATCAACCACGAGCCTGCGGTACAAACCATCCGTGGGTGGGGGGTCGGGATTTTGGCTCAAGCACAGCTAAAAAGTGTTGTTTTGCAGGTGTTCTTTGTGTCTGAAATTCTAAAAAATCGCAAAAATTTGTTGAAAAAATTACTTGGCAAAAAAAATCGAAGGGATTTCCAAAAAATCGCCTGAGGGGCCTTCAATCAGGGATCTGGCCTATGTCGGATGGAAACAGACCCCCGGACTTCCTATTACATGTATGACGTACCTATGTTGCGTACAGTACCAAGAATTCATTCTTGACAGTACTTTGCTGTGCTTTTATTAAACTTTGTTCTTAGAAAAAAATAGAGGTTTCAGGGAAGGAGGTTGACTTTATCGAAGTTAGATTAGGTGCGCATGACTGGAAAAAAGCCGAGACACAGATCAACTCCAAGTATTTTCACATACATCCTACATATCCGGGATATGGCTCACAAAATGTCAAAGACAGCTATGCCGGCGATCTGGCCTTGATAAAAGTACAACAGTCAGCCACTTAATGCCACACCTACTGTAGATATGGTACCGGTGTTTAGGCAAGGGGTAACTAGGACTTTGCAAAGACCAGTAAAATTTTGAAGAGAAAATTTGAAAGGTTGGTCTTCAGAAAACCAGTGGAGTTAAAAACTATTCTGAGCGGAAAAAAATCAAAACGAACCATACCAGTTCATTTTATGGCGTACGTAAGTGTCTGACTGACTGTGTTCTATGCCTGAAACATATCGAACTTTTTACCTACCAGCAAATCGTTGGTTCGTTGGTTCGTTCGTTGGTTCGTTGGTTCGTTCGTTGGTTCGTTGGTTCGTTGGTTCGTTCGTTGGTTCGTTCGTTGGTTCGTTCGTTGGTTCGTTCGTTGGTTCGTTCGTTCGTTCGTTTGTTCGTTCGTTGGTTCGTTCGTTCGTTCGTTCGTTGGTTCGTTCGTTCGTTCGTTCGTTCGTTTGTTCGTTGGTTCGTTCGTTCGTTCGTTGGTTCGTTCGTTCGTTCGTTCGTTCGTTCGTTCGTTCGTTCGTTCGTTCGTTCGTTCGTTCGTTCGTTCGTTCGTTCGTTCGTTCGTTCGTTCGTTTGTTTGTTTGTTTGTTTGTTTGTTTGTTTGTTTGTTTGTTTGTTTGTTTGTTTGTTTGTTTGTTTGTTTGGACCGTTTACAAACATCCGAGTTTCGTCATTTATTTTCAATTTCATTTTAGCTGCCGCATCCGGCGGCGCTGTCAGCCCATATTCAATTGATTTGTCTGCCTAATAATGACACTGGGTTTACTGATGACGGTTCAAAAATGGTAATCACTGGTTGGGGCCAGGACTTTGCAGGAGAATCAGGAGGACCAATAGTGAAAAAGCTACGAGAAGTGCAAACGACTTTAGCGCAAGTTTTGTTTCCTATACATTTATGTACATGTAACAAACAGATCATCCGCTGAAGGGGAATGATTTTAGAGATCTGGAGGAACTGTCTTGAGCGAATACATACGTATCTTCAGTAAATTTCCAAGCTAAGGGCGAGTTACACTAGAGACCTGCGCGGGCCGCCTTTTTGGCGGCCCGGCCCGGCCCGGCTGACATTTCGTGCCGGGTAGCCCGGCCCGGCCCGGCATCTCAAAATTTTGAGGCCCGGCGCGGCTCGGCCCGACAAATTTAGAATGGCTCAAAAACGCTGAATATCGCTATTTTTAGCAATTGCAAAGTAAAAACGAAAGTTTTATGGTAAGGAAAAACAGTTGAAGAGGCTAAATAACGAAAACGTTTGTTTAATGTTTACGAAGATCCATGTCACTGTTCGGAAGTGAGTTGAAAATCAGAAATGCCGTTTTAGCCCTTAAATTTTAGAGTATAAGTTGGTGAAGGTTTGTTCTGTGCGAAACTATATGGAGAATATCTGATAAAATATTTCTTAAACCGCCGGCGATAACTGACAGCCTGTAAAAGTATTCTTTCTGTAGCCGTACTTAGCTTTTTACCGAAAGAAACAAAATGACGCCCTAGCGCAAACAGATAAGTGTAATGAAATCGTAATGAAGTATCCATGGCGCCTTTCTTCAGTAAAACACCTGGGCGCTGATTGTATGTATGTACATTGATGAGAATGGTCAAATTTCTTTAATCAAGTAAACACCGGCCCGGCCGGCCCGGCCCGGCTTGAAAACACAATTTTTGCGGCCCGACTCGGCCCGGCCCGGCTAAAAATCCCCGCCGGGCCGGGCCGGGTCCGGGCCGGGCCGGCCCGCGCAGGTCTCTAAGTTACACTGAACCCAGCTATGGCAGTCGAGCTGTGGGTGACATCCCGACTGCATATTGCATAAAAGTCTCTTGGCACGCTCCGGAGGGCCTGTTTTGCCAAATACAAAAGAACCCCTTGAGAAATTTTGTATTTCTAACCAGGCATGGACATTTTTCCGAAAAGGCTTTTCTGAGTCTTTTCAGAACAAAAGTACACGTCTTACGTAGATATAAATCACGAAACAGGCGTGAAACAGTCCCTGACACTGACAGGCTGACAGGCTCCATCAATAAACGCCATATGCAAATTTTTCACAGCAGTGTGCCTTTTTGCTTTAGATTGTTTTTTTCTGTTGTTTTCTAACAGTTTTGAGGTCAGTCTGGCCTATTATACAACGCAAAAGTCCATTTTTAACCGAAAAATGACATACATTAGCTATTTTTAGCTTGAGGTTTTCCCGCGATTTATGTTTTTTTCGACCCTTAGTAAAAACCGGTTTTTTTCTTGAAAAAATGGAAAAAACACCGGAAAGGCACTCCTCACACATCCCTGTTTCGAACATTGATATTTAACATGAATAATAAAGTGTGGATATTCCACGGCCAAATTTTTTGGTGCAACGCGCACAAATTTGCATGTTGCATTTGCATGTATGAGATTTTCTGTTTCTAGGCCGTGGGAAAACTGCAACTACGTTCCGTTCTACAACAAACTGCGTCGTTTGTGTGTAGGAAGGTATCACGAAGGTAGTTGTTTCGGAGACAGCGGAGGACCTCTGGTAAAGTTCGTCAACGGTCGCTGGTTCCAGTTTGGAATTGTCAGCGCCGGCGTTTCAATCTGCACCGAAACTCCAGGTGGGTCTGATGAGTTTTAACTCTGTCCGTTCTGTTAGAATCTGCGTCTCTGTCTTTCAGCAGATTTCAAGCGAGTTGCTTTCTATTGCGACAAGTGGATAGAACGCATTGTAGGAGAAGCTCTCTGTCAGAGCCCCTATTAGTTCTAGCAGTTATGATTTCAAATAAAAACAGTTAAGCTGTGTTTTTGCATATTTCATTGAATTCAAGTCACATTTCTGGTAGTTAGGGTTTATTTAGTGTGTAGTTTCTCGTATTGTACTGTTCACTCAGATTGATGTAACTGTATCTGTACGTTTTTGACCGTTTGGCGAAGTGCCATTTTACGGAAGTAAACGTTTGAACAAATCTGGATTAGCCAGGTTTTTTTGAAATCCTACCCTTTGCTACGTACCTGGTACGTTCTAAATTCCCAGACGTGCCTGATTACCTTTTCCACCGTTTAAAGTACACACTCACTGCCTAGATTATCACCTTTGCGCTGACTATTTCAACTTTAGTAGTCTAAAAAGCTTTTCCAGGCCATGGCGCGTACATATATGTGGGGGCACTCTAATCTGAAAAGCCGGACCGGGTTTTGACTTCTGTACATTGCGCAGACGGCAGCTAACCAGTTCTGACAAACTTTAAAAAGAGCTACAAAACTTTAAGAATACGTAGGTAAACTTTGAAACGCTGCCATTGCCGCCCAAATTCTGGACAAGTCTGCATATACTCCACTGCCAGAGCTCAAATTGTGCTTAGTCTGCCTGTCATGGCAGCTAACTAGTTCTGACAAACTTTAAAACAGCTATGTTCAGTCTTTCAATAGTCAGTCGAACAATAATGAAGTTAGTGGAGTTAAACTTAATCTGTCACATTTCAAGTAATTTTTGTATTTATTGAGCAAATAACCACTAGTTTTGTAACTTTAGTGAGCAAATAAATCTGAAATTCATTTTCTGGACCGCTGCAATTATGGGAAAGCAAGAAATTGAAGCTTTTCTCACTAAAAAAGCCAGCCATAAAACTGAAAATATCAAACAAATTTAGGTAAAATTGTTTCACCTAACTCTTTGGATATGAACTAATATGTAAAATAGAGTTGCGACTAGGTACTTACACGGAAATTGACTAGGTAAACCATAAAAAAATTTCACCACACTGCTATTTACATTACGTATCCCTTACACGAAGTAAACAAAATAGCAGAATCTTTACTACAAATGTACAGAAGATTTAGCAGAGATATAGGCTTTGACTTTTCACACGGCCGACACACGAGGAGATGATAATATTGGGCATTACTGAACTGATTACGCTCGATCTGCTAAAACAGCGATATCTGCCATTCGACCAAATACTAACAACAGGAATCAGAATAAAAACCAACTGAAAACCAACAACGAACAAACAACTCCAGTGCCATCACCAAACGACAAGTAAAGCGTAAGTATCTCAATCGATCACATCAATTTATGCTAATTACTACTACTATTCTTGAGCTTCCATTGGTACTTCGGCAGACGGAGTGAGAGTCCGTTCGGCGACAACCGGCGCCGCCGACGCCTCACCCTCACCGTCGTCTGAACTGTTATCGAACGACATCATCATAGTTCGGAACTGAAACACAACTCGAACGGGTTTTCGCACCATCAACAGTCTGCTTGCTACCTGCACAAACTGGTTGACGAGTCTGAGACGACCGTCCGGCATGTTTCGCTGCGCCTGAATGACCGGGTTCAGCTCTTCTAAGGCAGTGAGCGGCTGGAACGAGGGCACGCCCGACCGACGGGTCACCGACTTTTCGTAGGGCTTCATCGAATCGCTTGGCGCGAACTCTTGCAATTTGCTGAAAATTTATTTATTGACTGAACCCAGTTCCCGAATATGCATGCCACGCCCATATTAGCGACGTCTTATTGTTTTCAACTGAAAATTGCAATTTTTGAGCGCTATACTACCCCTTTCCCCCACTACACATGTAACAGGGGGGGGGGGGGCGTTCCGGTTTCCTCCTTTCCGGTTTCCTCCTCTCATATTCCGGTTTCCTCCTTTTTAAAATTCTAGCACAATTTGGTGAGTTTTAATCCATGTCTTTTGCAGTAAGCAAGCTTAGCGTCTTTTTAGGGTTATTTTTATGCAGTTCAAATATTTTATTACATTGCATACATTCGTAAACGGAAAGGTGTAAGCTTCATCCATAATGTAGAATTGATAGCCGCGATAGAACACTGTTCTCTTGTCACGTTTACTATGGAAGGTAAGGTGGCTAGATCAGCCATCACACTTAGATAGAGGTGTGGTGCCCCGGCCGGCCCGCGCTCGATTGTTCAGGTCGCAGACCAGGCCGGACGAGGGCGAAGTTGCATTTTATGATTTGATCATTATATTTATGACTTTGAAACATTTTCTAAAAGTGGGACCAATTTCCATGCCAGCCGGGCTAAAATAATTATAGACTAGGCGGGCCGGGCCGAATTTTGCACATCTCTATGACACTTAAAGACAGGAGGACTAATGATATACTTGTAGGGACAAAATGGTAGTATGAGCCACTATCAAGTGACAAAGGTGCATCCACCACCTAATTGCCCATTGTTTATTGGCATAACAGCAGTTGCCTCCGGCTAATCGCTTGATATTAAATTGATCATAATTACGCAAACATGAGAGGGCAACCGAGTCCTAAACCCAAATTTTATTCCATCTATACTACAAACTGTATAAGCAAGACCTGATGCTGTCATACATTTTGCAGGTCACACATCCCAATTACACCTGGTTCAAATTTCTAACTGTCATTCCTGACATTTCACTTTAAAATGACGAAAAACTAGCAGGCTGGAATAACATCGATTAAAGCTCACCAAACTATGCTAAAATTTTAAAAGGGAGGAAACCGGAATATGAGGGGAGGAAACTGGAAAGGAGGAAAACGGAAAGGAGGAAAACGGAAAGGAGGAAACCGGAAAGGAGGAAACCGGAAAGGAGGAAACCGGAACAAACCAACAGGGGGGTCTGCCCCCCACCCGACCTAGGCCAGACCCCCCGGCAAGCTCAAAATTCGCTTGAAAACCCTTCGGAAACCGAATGTGGCGCTTCCGCTGCTGATCGGTGTTTTTTTCAACGTTTTTTGCTTGTTTTTAGCTCTAGAACGCACCCCTCTCCTCCAGACCGACCCAGACCCCGACATACATACCTCTCACTGATACCGTAGAGATTTTTGAGATGATTCTTGAGATAGAGCAACGTGTAGCAGCCCTGACTGGCGTTCATGCACTCGTAGAGCGGGTCGAGATTGCGCGGCAGACGCACTACAACCAATACCAATTGGACCAAAGCTACCTCATAAAAGAAATAAAGAGAGAGTACCGTAGATCTGGTTTCCGTTCTCCTCCTCATCGTCGTCCTGGTCGGGGTGGTTGAGGAGTCGGCCGCTGGCGTCGAACCGCTGCAGCAGGTTCTCCTTGAACGTCTGCACCACGTTCGGTCCCGACACAGAGATTATGGAGTCAGCCGTGTGAATCACGTACAACGGCTCCTCCAGCACCTGGTAGGGAAAGGTGGCCAGGTTGTCGGCTATGAACACCAACTCGTCCAACGATGTCTTCTACAAACTCACTACACTCACTCACTAGACACGGCCAGGCTCAGTAATAATTGGCAGATTGTAGATGCAGCTAGCAACACTCGGAAAAGGGCGGCGGGGCTCGACGAGGACTGTTTCTTTAGGAAAACCGACAATTTTATAGCGTTTTGGGAGACTTATTTTGTAAAGAGAACAGCTACAAAAAGCCGTGCAAATAACGAAATTTTGTGATTAATCAATCAGTGCTAAGATAGATTTGTGAGCGATGCGGCGTGTTCCGGTTTCCTCCGTTCCGGTTTCCTCCATTCCGTTTTCCTCCATTCCGGTTTCCTCCGTTCCGGTTTCCTCCGTTAATTTTCCGGTTTCCTCCGTTTTGAAATTTTACTTTTTTGGTGCATATCTATTTCAGAAATTCTATTTTGAAGGCACTAACTATAAAATTAAATAATAATAAACTGTATTAACACAAGATTTGAATAATAATTAACTGTATTAACGTTGGGTTTCTTTTAGAAATTTCAGCAGTTATGCGGCAGTTTGTCGCTTTCACTTGTTTGTTGCCCTCAGTTGCATAATTGACGACGATTAAATGGCGATTGGCCGCCGATGCCCTCAGGCCGACATTGACACTAGTAAAGGTGCCGCATACTCAGCGCACTGTTTAATTGGTCAGGAACCCTTGTCGGCCATAAAAGATTGTAAATCGCGTCTTGGCGATTTGGGATTTGGCCAAATCATCGGCAAGTCTTTAGCCGTCTGGAACGGCTCCAGACGCACTACAGACTATGTGAACTGCTGCATGCTTATGTGTCTACTCAAATTGGGGTCCATTTCCCGAGTTGCCGCGGTGCCGACGCCTATGTGAACCCACATTAAGGCAAGGTGACCTATCAAAACAAAGGATAGTTAAGCCGGATGTCCACATATCTGACGGGGTCGCATTGTGCACTTTGGGAAGAACTAACAAGAACATAGAGGGTTGGCAGTCAGCTATGTTACATTTCGCTAGTTTATTGCCCTCTTAGTTGAATAATTGACAACGATTAGACACTCGCCAAAAGACTGCTGTTGTTTTTTGAGAAAATGAGTTGAGAGAAAACTAAGCTGACTAGGCAGTGCCTACCAAACTTCTACCGATCCCTCAGCAAGATGATCGACGAGCAAAGCATGTCATGGCCGCGCGCTGTTCACCGCCGGAAACCTAGAGGAGCGTCGAAATAAAGTCTACGAGAATGTGAACAGGCAGCTCAACACACAGTTCACACAGGTGCTCTGGCTGCTAACAGATTAGTGCAGTGTAGCCTACGCTTTGTCTGAGTCTGACCTCAAGGCAGCCGCAGCCAATCGCTGTTTAATCGTTGTCAATTATTCAACCAAGAGGCCAACAAACAAGCGAAAGCGACAAAGTGCCGCATAACTGCTGCAATTTCTGGAAAAAAACCCAGTCTTGCGTTAATACAGTTTATTATTGTTTAGTTTTATAGTTAGTACCTTCAAAATTCAATTTCTCAAATAGATATGCACCAAAACAGTAAAATTTCAAAACGGAGGAAACCGGAAAATTAATGGAGGAAACCGGAACGGAGGAAACCGGAATGGAGGAAACCGGAACGGAGGAAACCGGAACGGAGGAAACCGGAACAAACCGAGCGATGCAACCTACCGAGTTGTCCTCAAACAGTCTCAGCAGCTGAGCCAAGAAGCTGCGTCTCTGCTGGCGGTTGGACCTGAGCAGCGAGTAGAGCTGGGCCAGACAAGCCACTGGCTCCGGGGCCGCCCACAACTGACCGCGCACCACCACGTGACCTGGTTGTTGTTGCTGCAACTGAGGCTCTTCCTGCACTTGATCCAGTTGCAGCTGCTGCTGGGGCTCCGAGGGCGGTGCAGTCTGGATGGCCTGCTGCAGCTTGAACGCTGCCTTCACTCCCAGATGCGCCTTCGTCTAAATCACTTTTGCACTGTCACCAGTAAAGCTCTTCTGCCACACAGGTGGCACTGGCAGGCAGGCAAGCACTTCAATTTAGACCTGGATAGACATTATATTACTGCATGTAACAGGTCCGGCCTGGGGAAGGAAGGGCTAGGGCTATCACTCACGCAGGGAGCTGAGCTGGTATTAACCGGTTGGCATTTTAGGGAGGAGGCCCATTCCCCCCCACTCGGCGCCGCCGCAACCGGATTACGGTATGCGCTATCTGCTCTATGTTTGGTGTGAAAATATATTTGTGTTCCCCTCCGCCGAGATTTTTGAGAGGTCAGAAATGATTTTATATTTGGAAAATGCGTCTCTAGGAGTTCTTTTATGTTTCTAAAACAGGCCCTCTGAGCGTGCCTATACTGATGCGTCCCTCTAGGGGTATTTTTATGTTTTTAAAACAGGCCCTCTGAGCGTGCCTATACTGATGCGTCCCTCTAGGGGTATTTTTATGTTTTTAAAACAGGCCCTCCGGAAGGTTTCTATACCGATGCGTCCCCTAGGGGTATTTTCATGTTTTTAAAACAGGCCCTCCGGAGCGTTCCTATACCGATGCGTCCCCTAGGGGTACTTTTATGTTTGGAAAACAGGCCCTCCAGATCGTGCCTATACTGATGCGTCTCTAGGGGTACTTTTATATTTGGAAAATTGTCAGTCCCAGACCCAACCCAGGCCTCCAAAAGTCGGTGACAATAAATACGTAAATGGGAACCGAACTGGAGCTGCCGTTGCACCGTACCTGATAAAAGCAAAGGGGAGGGATGTTTGCACTTGCAGGCAGGTATTCCGAAAATAATTGGCATACCGGGTATCGTATTTATAAAAATTGCAACTACTTGGAGATTTATGCTGTTCTGTTTTAGTGCTTCTACTCCTTCTCTGTTAAGTCGTTTAAGCTTCGCGCGCTTTGTGTTGTTTCACATGCAGCAATATTACAGTAACCCGCCGCGGCAGCGCCGGGTGGGGGGAATGGGCCGGCAATCGGCATTTTACCACTCCACTACAGTCTGGTTGTCAGCCAATTAGCAAGTGCCAGTGCCAGTTGGGTGGCAGGTAGGCATGATAAGAGAGTAAAACAGACCGGCACGAATCCCTGGTACTTGGTCTGGATGTCCTTGAGCATGTTCTCCGCTTTCACCTTTATCTGGGAGTCAGTGTCAGTGGTCATAGCAATGAGACAGGCGATGGCCGGTGCCGGAGTGACCAGTCCCTGCTGCAGCGTCTGCTCTATCACGTGCGTGGCGGCCAGTCGGACGCGCAGGTTGGAACAGACGTAGCAGTTCATGGTGCACTGCCAGTAGTTCTGAATCACCGTAGAACCCATCCCCGACGACTGGTCGTGCATCTCCTTCAGATCTTCCGCCTCTTTCGCTTGCTGCCCTGCAGAGAAGACAGCCGCTACTCACAGTCTGGATCATTCAGTCCGGCACTTAACGCCGTTTATGCTACTCACACCATATATGGTACCCCAACGTTCGCTGACTGTGCTGGTACCATGGTGCCCCTGCCTTAGTATTTACCGGTACCATAATAATGGTACCCCTACCTTGGCATTGGTACCTTTACCGGCGCCGTATATGGTACCACTCCGTTCAGATTTCGTACCAAATAGGGCACCGGTACCATGTCCCGCCAGTCCCCGAACGTGGGGTACCATGGTGTCAGTAGCATAATAAAGGGCGTTAAGTGCCAGCCTGTGATTGGTGAAGCCAGAGAGACTGCTTACACTCCTCATAGCTCTTGATCATTTTCTGCTCCTCAGCCTGCAGGAACAGCTCGATGTTCTTGAGCGTCTGTATTTTCAGTTCCAGGTACTGCGGCTGATTGGAACGCAGCAGGAAGATGTAGTGACGCTTCAGCTCTTCGTTTATCAGAAACTCTGAGTGCTGCGCACAGAACTGACCTGCAACACAGAACACTTATCAGCAGTAAACCGCAAAAACATACGGTAAAAAGTGCTGTTTCCCCAACTTTAGTGAAAAAAAAACCACTGGCCGGAAAAATCGAAAGGATGGGTAAGAAAAATCGTCTTGCGATTCTCAAATACAGCCAGACATAGCTGTTTTACGAAAATTTTCAGCAATTTTAGTTCCCTTTATCCGAAACATAGTAAAAACAAGCGAAAATAACTGCTGGCTAGAAAAATCGGAGCAGTGCAGTGCAGGGGTTGGGTAAAAAACGTCTGGCTGACTGACATGATTAAGTTAGTAAGAAAAAGGCCAGTTTCTATTACCAAGGGAAGTGAACGAGTGCTTCCTAATCAGGTCGTCCTTGCTATTCATAAAGTAG
This sequence comes from Sabatieria punctata, assembly GCA_030248155.1. Classification (NCBI taxonomy): domain Eukaryota; kingdom Metazoa; phylum Nematoda; class Chromadorea; order Araeolaimida; family Comesomatidae; genus Sabatieria; species Sabatieria punctata. The sequence continues at coordinate 105,554 of JASANB010003689.1, forward strand.
ACGAGAGCGTCGAACACTTTCTGCGACCAGGACTCGCAGACCGGCGTCTGTTTCTGTTCGAAATTGAAGTGCCGGCACATCAGTCCGATGCTGTACAAAGCGCGCAGCAGTGCGGTGCGGTAGGACGGCAAGAACGACCCGGTGCCTTTCAGAGATTCGCGACACTTGGCTATTGTATCTGAACAGTAGAACAATAATAATAATAATACAGGGTGGGTATTTACCCATCATCGGTTTCGTTTTGCTGTAACTTTTGTGTTCTTCAATTGATTGAGCTGAAATTTTAACACAACGTGCACAGATCCTCAGAATCCTTACTCTCAAAGTTTTGGCCAAGTCTACAGTTTCAACTACTAGTTATGCATTTTCAGGTGTCAGCTGTCAAAGTGAACATGGAAAGTGCATATAACTAGTGACTGAAGTAACAGACTTTAAAATTTTCAGTTTAAAAATTCTGAGCACCTGTGCGCGTTGTGTTAAAATTTCAGCCCAATCGATTGAAGAAGACAAAAGTTACAGCAAAACGAAACCGAGTCAGTTTCTCAGTAAGAAAAGTTTCTCAGAGTGAGTAAACATTCTTACCATTAAAATTTGAGCGCAATTGATTTAGGAAGACAAAAGTTACAGTAAGACAAAACTTGTGACAGATAAATGTACTGTAGAAGAGAAAAACTAACTGTAGGAGTTCCTGAAGAGCATGTAGATCTGTTCGTAGCCGCGGTTCTGTTTGTGGATGACGGCCGAGAGACAGGCAATGGAGGCGTTGACCACCGGCGGCGCGCCCTGTCTGGCCAGTTTTAGCAGAGACTCCTCCAGACCACCCAGAAAGCTCTCGGACGGATGGTCCATCAAAGGCACCACGCGCTCCAGAATGTTTATTACCTAAACAACCGACAATACTCAGTCCAAATCTAATTAGTCCACTTGGAAGAGAGTGGGAAAAGATCATCAGGAAAGCGTTTCAGTTAATTGCTGTAATTACTGTTTCGACTTCGACCGCAAACATCTCAGGAACTGAGCAGAGTATCTTAATGAAAATTTTAACCCGTCTTTCACAAGAATTTATCTATCGTTTGTCCGAAAAAGATTAATTCAAATCGGTTGAGAGTTACGGTTGCCACAGTAAAAAGTCGGCTGGGCTGGTTTTTTAACGGATCCTTCCTATCTTTAACGAGTATGCAAACAAAAAAGGGTGATTTCGGGTGATTAACGGGTCATCATTGGTCGGAACTAACTGGGTTCAGTTATAGAGCACAAATCGTACTTTTGGACCAAAAGTCGCTAATCATAACCGAACTACACAGTTAAAAGCAATAATCGAGTAATAAACTGCATAAAAGTTTGACCAGGAAAATCGGAGGATAAGGAATTTCGGCGTCTTTCTGCAACAAAAAAACAGCTCTCTTACGCTGTGGCAGCGGTGGTCTGCGCGCCAATCAAAACTAGGACAGAGAAGAATGGTGTAGACGTAAAGAGCAGAAGAGTGAAGAGGTACCTGTACGAGCACCAGTTGTTCGGAAGCACCGGAGGTGGACATGGAGAGGTAGGGTAGCATGGTCTCTGCGTGGGCCACCATCAGGTCGGGACAGACCTTGCTGAACAGGTAGAGGGTGGTGAGACAGCCCAGCAGTTGGTGGCGGTTGCTGTCTGCGTCCAACTGCACCACAGAGTCCACCAGAGTGTTGACCATCTGCTTGCAGGCAGTCATGGTGTGTCGGTCGGCCTGCTTCACCAGACTCACCAGCACCGTCTCCACACACTCCGTACCCCCGCTCTCTCGCAGTGCACTGATGGTGTCTGTGATGGTGCGCGACTGAAACGCACTCCCTTCTTAACCCTTTACAATTCATATTGCTGCCACAACACAAAGTTTGTTCGAACAGCAGACAAACGGCCATGCCCTCCCCTTGACCTGAGTTGCTTCGCCTGTTTTCGCTGAACCACCCCCGAACACCAAAATCGACGATACGAACATCCAACAAACACAAAAAGTGGGCCGGGAGAACACATGGCGAACCTCCCGAACACCTCCCCGACCACCACCTCGCCCCAACACCGACACCGGAACACACGTGTTTGGGGTGTTCCGGGGAGGTGTTCGGGATGTTTGAGGTGTGTTCAGAGTGGTGTTCGGAGGGTGTTCGCCGCGCCCATTTTTTGTGTTCGCGTTGTGTTCGGCCATGGACGACCTATTACATGAATGCAGTACCCATACAACAAGTCACCCGCTGGGAGGGGAATGTTCTGCTGAGCCCAAATTTTGGGGAAGCCGGCGGGTAAGGCACTACAAAACCGCTAAAACTCGCAAAAAAGCACAGTTGTTAGGGTCAAAAATTTAAAAAAAAGACTTTTTTTTTTAAAAAAGCTTTTTTGAAGGCTCAAAAAATTTTTTTTTCAAAAATCAATATGCAAATTAAGGAAAAAAGTGCGAAAATTCACGTAAATACATGCAATTTTTTGTAAATTCTTTGTTAGCAGCCAACATTCTATCTAGCAAGTTGCATAATACTGAGTCTAGCAGCGACTGCATAAGAAATCCTTCCTTAGGTTCACCTAGATGTGCCTCTAAAGACAATTTTTGGTGTAATTATGCAGTTACAGGTAGTGTTTAGACCTGTATTGGCGTTTTCGAACAGGTTTCTTAACTGACTTGAGGTGCAAAAGTGGAAATTTTTTTGTAAGTGCCTGTACTAGCACACTGGACCCCTTAAGACGATTTTCAAAAAAAAAATTTTTTTAACAACTGTGCAAAAAAGCACTACAGGTACAGCCAAAAAGTGCTGTTTTACAGCAATTTTGGTGTCTGAAATAAAAAATTTATCGGCTAAAAAATCGGAGGGGCTCGGAAAAATCGTGCCCGGTCGGGGGTCTGGTCTTACAGTAGCCACAGTTAGATTTGGGACTGAATACTGTAGGAGTAAAATGCTACTAGAAGTGACGTAAAGGCTGGAAGGAGAAAGGTCAGATTGTTAGAAGAGCAGGCAGGTAATAAAGGGCAACCTTCTTAATGACAGTGCTGGTGTCCTTTTCCTTGAGCTGAGAGAACCAGAGATGGGCCACGGTCTCAATGACCAGTTTGCGGACGCTGTCCTCATCACTCACTCTCCGGATTATCTTGGCGCACATCTCGGGAACGCGGTGGAAGTCGGGCCGTCGCTCGCAAATGTCCTTCATTATCTTTATCACTCGCTTCCGCACACTCACCGCTGTGTCCTGCAGTAGTTATCAACCAAATACACAGTACAGTCGTGTCTCGTTAATCCGGACAAGTTGGGAGCGGGCAATTTTGTTCGAAAAATCTAATTTCAAACGATTAACGAAAATCAAACGTTATCACTTCTAACAGGCAGGCAGCTATTTTCTTTTTGCACATCAATCAACTACTGCTGAAATACCGCCTGGCATATCCTCTAAAAAGTAAAAAAATCACAAATTTGACACAAGAGAAAGCAGAACTCATCGAAACTGTACGTCTGAATTGGTGAGTTACACAAAATTCCGGATTAACAAATCACTATCAGGTAAACTTTGTTATTGAGAACGCGGTTTTGTCCGGATTAGTGCGACATAAGATGAGGAAATCGGGACCTCTAGCCAAATCTTGTCCGGAAGGCGAATATCCTAATTAACGAGAAACGACTGTACATGAAACAACAGAAAATCCACCGAAGGGATAGGGCAATTGAGCCAAAATTTACGAGTCGAGATCGCAAAAATTAGACCTTCTGCTGGTAATTTTCAAAAAAATCATACCAATCGCTAGAGAAAATCATTTGAGTGGGGGTGATGTTAGCTCTTACCCGCAGGGAGGCAAACCCCTGTTACAATCACGGTTCGCGCGCAGAGAAACTAAAACGAACCAGAATGCGATCGACGATAATCTCGTGGTACTTTTCGGTTAGTTCCTCTCTGGTCATCATGTACCGACCCAGCAGATCTATGGTAGCTTCTCTCACTCCACTCGAACTGTCCATCAGACGCGCTTTAACCGTTTTTTGCATGTCCGCCTAAAATACAGTCATTTACACAATATACACTCATACACTTCTCCAGATTGTTTCCGTCCATCGTATCACACACAGACATGGGCAAAGTGGGGGCTGAGGGGGGTTGACCCCCCATCAGGCTCTGATCTACCCCCCATCAGCCGGCCGCTACCCCCCATCAGGAATTTTTTGGGAAGAATTTTGTATAGAAAATTATGATAGAAATATGCCTGGAATAGGCGTAAATGAGCTCAGAATAGCTAATTTTAGCTTATTTTAATGAAAAATAAGCCAAAAACCCTGATTTTCGCCAAAAAAAGGACTTTTTGGCTTACCACCTCCTCAGCCCCCCCATAAGGCGCTCCTACCCCCCATCAGCCCCCATCAGGAATTGAAAATTCTACCCCCATCAGCCGAAATGCTAGCCCATGTCTGATCACACACACACACACACACACACACACACACACACACACACACACACACACACACACACACACACACACACACACACACACACACACACACACACACACACACACACACACACACACACACACACACACACACACACACACACACACACACACACACACACACACACACACACACACACACACACACACACACACACACACACACACACACACACACACACACACACACACACACACACACACACACACACACACACACACACACACACACACACACACACACACACACACACACACACACACACACACACACACACACACACACACACACACACACACACACACACACACACACACACACACACACACACACACACACACACACACACACACACACACACACACACACACAGTCAGGCACTTATTGCCATACACGGTACCTCAACAGTGCCCGAACGCGGGGTGCCATTTGTGGTCAGGCACGGTATTATTATATGGCGTTAAGTCTCTTACACACAGAGAGCTGTCGGTTACCCTGGCTAAAACGCTGGGATCCACTTCTATCACTTGATTAAGACATCGCATGGCTTTGGTTCGAATACCGACTGCGTTCTCGCTTAGGACTGCGTTCATTATCTAAACCAAAGTTAATAAGAGGTGACTGCAAGCAGCTTATTAAGTGAGCACTCACATAACCCAGATAGGTGTCGAAGCTCTGACTGAGCGACCGCTTCGATGCTAGGTACTTGACTACGAACATCGCCTGGTCGTCCGACAGACACGCAAACTGTTCGCTATAAATTGTTAGCGTTTTTGAAATTCTACAGGGTGGCCCTTTTATCTATCATCGGTTTTGTCTTGCTGTAACTTTTACGCTTGTCAATCAATTTTGCTGAAATTTTTAAAACTTGCAACACAGAATTTTGCTCTGAAAATTCTAGTCAAGTCAGTCACGTTAACCACTAGTATGCACTGCATGTCCGCCATCGCTCTCACGCTGTCCAGACGGAAGACACGTGGAAGGGCATAACAAGCGACAGGCTTGGTCGAAATTTTGAGAACAAAAATTCAGAGCTTGTCTCGATGTTGTGTTCAAATTTCAGCGAAAACGATTGATGTAACCCAAAAGCTCTAGCAAGACGAAAGCCGGGATAGATAATGAAGAGTTTGATAGTTTTGTGTGAGTGTTTGTAGTATCGAGTTATCGAGCGGTTGTGTGTGTGCGTGACGGAAAGAATGTTAGTTCGTTTGAGTTTGTTGCCCAAGAGATGTGATCCCGTTTCTCCCATGACAAGTCACCAGATGAAGACAAAGGCACAGAAAGGCCGAAACGTGGCGCGCAAGAGATCGGGTCAGTACGGTGTCAGTGCAGAGCAGCTTATCGGAGATTCCGAGTCAACAGAGGCAAAGCAGTTCTCACAGTTCGTTCCCCGATTGTCAGGCACAGCGGCGGCCCAGTTGGCACTCGTGAGGGGGAGTGATGAAGAGTTTGATAGTTTGTGTGAGTGTTTGTAGTATCAAGTTATCGAGTGGCTGTGTGTGTGTGTGCGTCTGAGAGTGTGCGTGTGTGTTGTGTTGTGCAAGACTACTAGTAAAGACCTCCACTTTCCTTTCAATAAATAGGTCACCCTGTAGTTCAACTCACTAACGAAACGGCCTATGTTTGGCTTTGGTAATTAAGAGCCAATGCACGTAAAAAGGGTAAAACGCCTGGAAGACATGTAAAGTAGCTATGTCTGGGATTTGGACCAAGTGGTGTTTTTTAGTTAGTGTAAGAGTAGAAACGACCACAAGCGAGATGGTTTTTGCATATTCCCCCATACAGCAGAATTATGACATTTTTTGTGATTTTTGCTCAAAAGATCGTTTTTTGCCCATAACTTTTTAACCAGTGGTCCAAATTGAACCGCGAATACATCAAAAGATGTGTCTTTCTTTGTAGAATCTCCTGATAAAAGCTCAACTCCATTGCTTTTTCCGCTTTCGAATTATTCGCGAAAAATCGGTCAAAAAGACCCCAACTTTGAGGTCATTTTTCTCGCTTGGAGGTGCCTACCTAGAGGCGTCATCTGGTGGACCTAATAGAGCATCACCTATACTATAAGAATGTAAAAAAATTATCATGGGCATTTTTGATTTGCGCGAAAAAATTGAGCTCAAAATTTCGAAAAGTGCCAAAATTGAGCAATGGTTTCCTCGCATTTTCGCATTAATCAAAGCATACATAGCGCTTCTGGGAGCGTCTGAGAGTCTGAAATACAGTCGTTCAGTAAGAATTGAATCCAGTGCGTTGCTATTGTGCAATAAATGCTTCTTTTTTGGAAGAACTGGTCAGACAGGTTCCTTTCGCTTGACAAGGTGAAGCTTGAATTCTAACACGGTACAGTACGCTAATCGTTGCTAAACTTCCTAAGCGAATATTTTGACTTATTGCTTTGTGCAAGCCAAGATCCAATCATAGTACGTGATTACCAGTTGTGTTCTGTTAGTGATCGCTATATAAAGTTGACACTGGCACCCGACCAACGAATGGGTTAGCTCAGTTTCTTTTCAGTGTGCTTTTTGTGTACAACACACTTTTTACTTTGCGGCACATAGTCGCCATCTAATGGCCCGAACGTCCTGGTGGCCATCGTTGTGTATGTAGTTCTCTGGTTGGGTACTGGACCTATTATGGCTCAATTATTAGAGCTATTGACCCGATTTATCCCACAGTCGTCTTTTTCCCAGATGCCGTGGACAAGGTTGTTTATATACTAGGCACAGGGTTGTGCCTTGCCTTAGCTGCCATCTGTTTGGTTCCCGCTACCACAACCACGCCCATAACTTGCAGAGCGCCTGCTGAATATTCAGATTTAACTGATCATAATTTTATCGAAGAAAGTACAGCTGAATATTCAGCAGGCGCTCTGCAAGTCATGGGCGGTTATGGGCGTGGTTGTGGTAGCGGGCACCAAACAGATGACAGCTGAGGCAAGGCACAACCCTGTGCCTAGTATATAAACAACTTTGTCCACGGCATCTGGGAAAAAGACGACTGTGGGATAAATCGGGTCAATCGCTCTAATAATTGAGCGATAGTATGTCCGACCCAACCAGAGAACTACATACACAACGATGGCCACCACGACGTTCGGGCCATTAGATGGCGACTATGTGCCGCAAAGTAAAAAGTGTGTTGTACACAAAAAGCACACTGAAAAGAAACTGAGCTAACCCATTTGTTGATCGGGTGCCAGTGTCAACTTTATATAGCGATCACTAACAGAACACAACTGGTAATCACGTACTATGATTGGATCTTGGCTTGCACAAAGCAATAAGTCAAAATATTCGCTTAGGAAGTTTAGCAACGATTAGCATACTGTACCATGTTAGAATTCAAGCTTCACCTTGTCAAGCGAAAGGAACCTGTCTGACCAGTTCTTCCAAAACAGAAGCATTTATTGCACAATAGCAACGCACTGGATTCAATTCTTACTGAACGACAGTATTTCAGACTCTCAGACACTCCCAGAAGCGCTATGTATGCTTTGATTAATGCGAAAATGCGAGGAAACCAATGCTCAATTTTGGCACTTTTCGAAATTTTGAGCTCAATTTTTTCGCGCAAATCATAAATGCCCATGATAATTTTTTTACATTCTTATAGTACTGGTGTTGCTCTATTAGGTCCACCAGATGACGCCTCTAGGTAGGCACCTCCAAGCGAGAAAAATGACCTCAAAGTTGGGGTCTTTTTGACCGATTTTTCGCAAATAATTCGAAAGCGGAAAAAGCAATGGAGTTGAGATTTTATCAGGAGATTCTACAAAGACAGACACATCTTTTGATGTATTCGCGGTTCAATTTGGACCACTGGTTAAAAAGTTATGGGCAAAAAACGATCTTTTGAGCAAAAATCACAAAAAATGTCATAATTCTGCTGTATGGGGGAATATTCAAAAACCATCTCGCTTGTGGTCGTTTCTACTCTTATACTAACTAAAAAAACACCACTTGGTCCAAATCCCAGACATAGCTACTTTACATGACTTTACCCTTTTTACGTGCATTGGCTCTTAACTCTCCAAAACATCAGCCACGCTATTTTAGTTTACTGGGCTAAAGTGTCTAGCTTAGACCGTTTACCCAGTGACAGCGGAGTGCAGTTCATCCTCTCTCAGCACGAGAGTGAGTAGAAACTGTTTGGTGGCTTGCGTCTGCTGAATGGCCAGTCGTCTCTGGTCCTGCTCCGCCTCCGTCCGACCGCCCACACTCGCCGGTGTACTGCTCCCTGCCGACTTGGTCACCTTCTCGAACTCCATTACTGCGTGCTTGTACCACTGAGCTATGTAGAACAGACGCGCGTGCTAAACAAAAAAAACAGCTCAAATAACTGCCTCCGTAATTACGCACGTTAAGGCATTCATGAAGGACTGCTTTCCACCTCAGCATGGAAGGCCAGCAGCCACCTCACCGCCGAGGCAGTTTATGCATAAATAGCCCGTAAAACATCTCTTTTAGCGTCGGTGGAAGACCTGTTGCATTACATGCAGTAGCGGCTCCAGAACTAATAATAAACCGGCTCAGAAATCACTAATTTTAGCTTAAAAAGGCTTTCGGTGACGGAATTTAGCGCTTCCATTGCTGCTGTTCTAGACCATTTTATAATCGTTTAGTCTAGAAGCCTTTTTGTCATTTCATGCTTACGATTTTCAATTTTCGGACCCGTCCCTCAACCGGCCCCAAAGGAAACAGCGTTAGATTTACCTCAAAGTCCGACTCGTCCTTCCTTAGCAAGTAGTCGATAAGAGCGCGCTTTAGAATCTGCATCTTGTCCTCGCTCAAATCCTAAACAGTACAGGGTAAGTGAGCAGATAATATCAATCAAAACAGACCTCTATCTTCAGTCGCTTTCTGCTGTTCTGGGGCTGATCGAAGTCGTCCTCTTCCTGCGTCAGCTGCAGCACAATCTGGTCCACTTTGGCCTCGTCCACCTGAGACTCGACGTCGTCTTTGCGCAGTTTGGCAGTGGCTGTGCCCAGGTAGTCCAGACTGGCCACGCGCAACGACATGTCCAGCTTGTTGTTGCGGAACGACTTCACCAGCAGTCCGCCTGCAACCGATTTCACTTTTCAAATAAAACACTGCTCTTTTTGTTTGTTTGCTCTCATTAACGCAAATATTCGCTCAGTACCCTGAGCCATCGCTGGTCTGGGTCGGGTTTTATGTCCAGTGGCTCCGACCGGTTTCGAACCCACAAACAACCGCTCTCATGGATGCCGAGGCCGCCGTGACACAGCGAATAGCGTAAACTAGCCATGACCAAGAGGCTGTCAGACTCACCCATCAAGGTCAGCAGCAATTCAGCGGCCGGCCACTCGGGCTTGTGGACAGCAGCCAACAGATCGTGTAGAAAGGCGCCGAACAGACTTCTATAATCGTCCTCCGACTTGGCAGTGCATCTGCAATTAAGAAAGAAATACAAATAAACACAGGGACACCCGACTATTAACTGCAATGCTTAAGAGGCGTTGCAAAAAAAAATCGGGCAGGGGGCGGCGGATGGAATTTTTTGACCCCCCATTTTTATTCGCTGATCTGAACCACTAAAGTGTGGATATTACAAAACCCAGCCGGTTCGGCTGGGGGCCCACCCATTCCGGAGAAATCAGCGCCCAAAGTTGAAAAACCATGCTTTTTCGAGCCCGCCGATTTTTGACTGACTTCCATCTTTGACTGGGCGCCGTAAGCGCATTTTTAAAGTAATCCTCACCAAATCTGGAACATTTATAGAACCAATGACGCTCTTTCATTTGCACCTATCGACGTCAGAGTCGGATTGTAATTGCCGATTTGACAAGCAGTTTTTTGCAGACATTAGGCCGAAAAACACGTCTTCAGAAATACATATGTTTCACATGCGTGGCATCGAGCTATCCGGCTACAAATTTAACACAAAATAGCCCATGAAATGTGCTTTCGAAAACTGGTTTCAAATTTTTTGGATCTCTTCTAGTTTTGAAGTCATGGCCCTTCAAACTTTAGTGTCACGCACGGCCATTTTTCCCTTTTTAGCACGTTAGGTAATGGCATTTATGGAACTGGACTGTTTCGAAGGCATTACATTGTCGATAAAGCGTTGTATTAATACTGTATAATATAACATTGTGAATTCAGTCCCGACACATGTGCAATTGTTATGGATGCTTTGTTTAATTATGCCTAGCTGCAGTTCTGGATGGTAGTGGTACTGTCTGTAAATCTCACCATATACCGGTACATCTCACATTACGACTATGACATAAACAGTGCTTTAGATATACATGCAGGCAGAACCAATAAGATATAACGTAATAGAACTGAACAATAGCTAAAGAATGTCGCAAGATTTTGGTTACTAGATGCGCTAGTTAAGCAATAGCTACAGTATTGCAGAGTTTCACTAATAGAGATATAGTCATAGTTTCTAGAAATTACTCATTCTGAAAAGCCAGAATTGCGTAAAAAGTCATACCATTAGAGATTCTGAACATTGTGCATCACACAAAGGAGCACCAACCTATCATAGCAGCTAAGCTTATGCTGAATTTGTTTATCACATTTTTTGCTGAATGAGTAAATATAGTAGATGCAAATGGCAGTTCGACGAGCCATCGCAAGAATCCAAAACAGTTTGCATGGCTACTGTACTGTTGCAAAGCACAAGGAGATAAGGAGAAACATCTGAAATACCAATGATGGAAAACTAATTTGACAGATTTATGAGATGAGATTATTGAGCTGATCAGGCCAAATGATTAGCATTTGAAGCAGTATGTAGCATGCTGTTTGCAATAGCTGCTATTATTATTCAAACAAATGTACTGTACGAAATGAACTGGTTCAAAATTACGTATACCATAGTCACAGAAATGAAATAACAACAGTTCATACATGGGCCGGAAAAATCCGGAGGGAGGTATGGAGACCTCGGGGGGGGGGGGGGGGGGGGTCCCCCCAAAAAAGGCAAAAAACGCCTATTTTGCCTTAAATAAGCGAAAATTTCCTCAAGGGGTGGGGGAGGTATGGTCAGCCGAGGGGGAGGGGTATACCCCCTTACCCCCCGGCCCATGTATGCAACAGTTTAACATTTCTGACAAAATGCCAGATACCTGCATTTTGTGAATGCCTATACCTAAACCTGATACCTGATTGTGTTTTCGAAGTACCTGTACCTGTTCTATAATCAGGTACTTTCTCAACCAACACCTGACCACAGTAGCTAAATAATTCATGAGATTTAGGCCAGCGCGGCAAGTTTTGACTGAATAAACTAGAAGTATGTAATAAAACTGTGCCAAAAATCGCTAAATTAAAAGGCAAAACAACAGCAATCATATATGTACCGGAAAAATCCATAGGGGGGCTTGGAGGTCATCTCAGGAATCGGTCCCAAAAACTTCCAAAAATCACCTATTTTGCCTTTAAAATGAAAAAAAATCGGTGAGGGGAATGACCGACCGAGGGGGGAATGTATACCCGCCGCCTGGCCCATTTATGACAGCAATAATATATGTACAGGGTGTGTCAAAAAAAAACAACCCAGCAGATTTTTTGCTGTAGCAACCGCAAATCTCAACCGATTTGAATGAGTCCTACTTTAAATGAAAGATAAATAAATTCTTGAACGACTGGTGAAGGCCCTTTTAAGATGCGTTGCTTAGTTCCTGAGATAATTGCTTTCAAAATCAAAACAGAGATTTTGGCAGTGCACAACAGAGATTAAAACAACCCAGCAGATTTTTTACTGTAGCAGCCGCAAATATCAACCGATTTCAGTGAGTCCTATTTTATATGAAAGATAAATTAATTCTTGAAAGTTTGGTGAAGCTTTTATTAAGATATGATGCTTGGTTCCTGAGATATTTGCACTCAAAGTCAAAACAGATTTTGGCTATGAACAAGAGCGATTTTTATTATTCTGTTGCACTTCATAATAAAACCTATTCCTACTGCTCAGGGCTAACGTAACAAGGTTTTTCTGGTGCCACACATGCTTGGTTACTTCATTTGTAAAAGTCTTGTTGCCCCTCAGCAGTAGGAATCCGTTTTGTTGTGAAGTGCAACGGAATCGCTCTTGTTCACTGCCAAAATCTCTGTTTTGAGTTTGAAGGAAAATATCTCAGGAACTAAGCTTCGTATCTTAAAAGGGCCTTCACCAGTCGTTCAAGAATTCATTTATCTTTCATTTAAAGCAGGATTCATTCAAATCGGTTGAGATTTGCGGTTGCTACAGCAAAAACTCTGCTGGGTTGTTTTTTCTTGACACACCCTGTATATTAGGCTAGGCGTTGGTTAACACTGCATTACTGTACGTACATATAAAAGAAGGGGTACCATGCTTTTTTGCTTAGGATGGTGTATCGGTGGTACAGGTGCCGAGAGTAACCAGTTCGTCAGCACTGTGTTTAGTGTGCTTCTTATACTGTGACCACACTGTCCTCCAAACCGTGCAAAACTGCATCATATGACTACAGCAAAGTGCTGCGTTTAAAAGAGTAAATGACAGCATCAGGACCCTACATCCAGGCAACCTATCAGATTTATAATAATAATCAATACCTTCGGCCTAGACGGTGTTGATGCAGACATTCCACTCAAATCAAAACAGCAACTAAGATAACGGTGGTTTTCCTTCACTCTACCAATAGCGTTTGCAGCGTGCATGTTTAAGAATTCACAAGCAAGTACGACCTCGCCTTCACAACCATAATACTTTCAGGATGTGTCAGCAGTTAATTTACAAAGTCAGATTATATTACAACGCTTCAACAACGATTTTACAGCACTGCAGTGCTCAAATTGCCATTACCTAACGTGCTAAAAAGGGGAAAATGGCCGTGCGTGACACTAAAGTTTGAAGGGCCATAACTTGAAAACTAGAAGAGATCCAAAAAATTTGAAACCAGTTTTCAAAAGCACATTTCATGGGCCATTTTGTGTTAAATTTGTAGCCGGATAGCTCGATGCCACGCATGTGAAACACATGTATTTCTGAAGACATGTTTTTCGGCCTAATCTCTGCAAAAAACTGCTTGTCAAATCGGCAATTACAATCCGACTCCGATGTCGATAGGTGCAAATGAAAGAGCGTCATTGGTTCTATAAATGTTCCAGATTTGGTGAGGATTACTTTAAAAATGTGCTTACGGCGCCCAGTCAAAGATGGAAGTCGGTCAAAAATCGGCGGGCTCGAAAAAGCATGGTTTTTCAACTTTGGGCGCCGATTTCTCCGGAATGGGTGGGCCCCCAGCCGAACCGGCTGGGTTTTGTAATATCCACACTTTAGTGGTTCAGATCAGCGAATAAAAATGGGGGGTTAAAAAATTCCATCCGCCGCCCGCATAAGGCAACCTGCCCGATTTTTTTTGCAACGCCTCTTAAATGCGCATTTACTTACATGCGTCGTTTTTTACGAACAAAGTTATATTTCTGAACTGCGTCGTTTTTTGTTCTATACCGGTAGAAACAAACAAACAATTTTCCGTTCAGCTCACCTGAATGGAAAATATGAAACACTTCTGTGAGCTCAATTCTTGGTCGTTTGTTCTGTAATTTGGTCTATAGTTTTGATAGAAATTGCAGTGTAATGGCTGAGAAATTTGCAGAAAACAATTTCAGCTTGTTGGCTCGCAATGGTTGTTCGAAACTTTCAGGTGAGCTGAACGGCAAAAACGTTTGTTTCTACCGGTGCTAATCACAAAGATCAGTCAATGCGCTTTTCGTCAGCTTCTTTAGAGCTGTAAAAAAATTTTGAAGAACAAAAAAGGTTTAAGAAAATTTTTCCAAGCATGAAATTTAGCTTGTAGGAGATGCAAGGATGCATCAGAAGCAACTTTAAATACAAAAGCTGATACTTTGGTTCAAAGATAGTGTTACAGTCTGAGAGTCGATATTCTACCTGCAGCATTGCTCACAGAGTGGCTGCAGCCCTTCAACACCTATTTTTAGGCTTAGAATAGGCATGAAATTGATAGAACTGCACTGCTAAAGTATATCTGAGGCTAAATGCAGCTATTTCCCCCACAAAATTTCCATACTTCTAATAAAATAAAATTATCTCAAAATGAGCCTAAAAAGGGCAGAAGCCCAAGCTTCTTACTTTCCAAGAAAGCCGCTGAGGAAGTGTTGCGCGAACTTAGTAGCATCTTCATAGCTGCCCATCACAATCAAATCCACCTCCTCCGGCTCGTTGCCCTTCGACCTCTTTCCTCCTCCCTCCTCCTCCTCGTCCTCATCAGGCTCCAGCTGTCGACTCGACCCATTTCTATTAGAAGGCACCTTGACCGTGGCCTGCACCAATTCCATCACCAGCACAGTGATCATCTGTACATACTCCTCGGCGTTCAGTCTATAGGTGTGGCGCGAGCTCTTGCCACTGGGCAGTCGATAAAGCGAGCTGAGCACGTCCTGCAGAATGATTGCGCGGTACTTTTCGTAGCGCGCAAAGATGGCCGTGACTAGTTTGAGCGCGTTCAGCTGCATGTCGGTGATTCCCTCTACGAAGAACGGCGCCACGGCCAGAGTTGCCAGCTGCAGCACCGCAGTCTCTGTCAGCGGCTGCAGGTCGACCAGCTCGGCGAAGGCGCCCATCAGCTCTGACATCCGGGAGTAGAGGCGACGCACCGTCTTGCTGCGCTGCTGATTCACCTCGGCCGTGCCGGCGCCGGCTGACTTGCGGCCGCGAGATTTCGGAGCTTCTAAACACGACCATTTTCATTTTCATTCTACAGGCCGACGTGCTCTTTTACAGACGATTTTAGCAATTTTTGTCTTGAAAAAAATGATGAAAATTACAGGTGGCAGGCAGAGTAAGGTAAGAAGAGTGAAGAGGGTAACCTTTCTTTGGTTTGAGGTCGGTTCCCTTCTGCTGACTGGTTCTGTAGGAGAGGTCATAGGCGGGGAAGAGGACGTTGGTGCACATTTGCTTGGCCAACTGGATGCTGCGTTCGATCGCGTCCTCTATGTAGACCTGTTTGGGCATCCGCTCTGACGTCATCACCGTCAGCGCCGTCATGGCTGCGTCGGCCGCCCGCAGCACTCGCGCGTCCACCAGCTGCCGGAACTGGTAGTCCATGTCGTCCTCCTCTCTCTGCTAACACTCACACACACACTCTCCGCTAGTATTACGTATTTGGGAGACAACCAAAACATACATGGGCCGCGGGGGTAAGGGGTGGTATACCCCTCCCCCTCGCCGGCCAATACCACCCCCTCGTCCGGCCATAGCCCCCTCCCGGAGGGAGAAATTTTTCGCTATTTAAGGCAAAATAGGCGTTTTTTGGCCTTTTTTGGGGACCCCCCCCCCGAGGTCTCCATACACCCCCATCCGGATATTATACTAGCACCTAGCTGGAAACACCAAACCCCTCACACCCGAGACAGCTTACAGACCCTTTCAGCGTGCCCCTCCCCATACGGTTTTGTTGCATGCGGTGTACGTACCTCTTCAAAGAAAGGCACGAGACTGTCCTGTTGTGTGACGTCACGGATGTTCTTCTCCAGAATAGTGAGCAGCTTGACCAGCCGGTCGATGGGAATGCGATGCATGGCGCCCATGCGTCTCAGTTTGTGGGAGGTGTGGCGCAGATCTGACAACGAGTTACGGTCTATCAGACACTCCTGAGGGATTTCGTCTTCCTCGTCTGAAACTACATACTCTATGTCAGTACAATAATTGCGTGACAGAAAAAATTTAAGGTCGGGGTCGAAAAATCGTCTCGGGTGGTCACAGGCTTATGTCGGTGGGAGGCAACTCCTAAACCCCCTGTTACATGTGTCCCTCTAGAGTTTTCCAACCATGTACGACGATACATGGGCCGGGGGGTAAGGGGGGTATACCCCTCCTCCTCGGCCGGCCATACCCCCCCTCCCCTCCCGGAGGGAGGAAATTTTCGCTTATTTAAGGCAAAATAGGCTTCTTTTTTTCGGGGGGGGGGGACACCTCCCCGAGGTCTCCAGACCCCCTACCCCCTCCGGATTTTTCCTGGATGTGTACGACAAACGAAAAGAAATACCGCCAGCGGCGAAGTCCAGCTCTTCGCAGTCCTCGAAGATTTTGTCGACTCTGCTGACAAAGGTGCGGAAGGAGTCGCTTTCCAGCAGCGCCTCCGTGTCTCCCCAGTAAGCAGCATCTTTGCGTCTCTTGTACTTCTCTCGACGTCTCTTAGCATGCTCTCGCCACGTTCTCTCTCGCTCGCGAATCACTACAACACAACTCTCCCACTGTAACCACTAGGGATGAGACCGGTATACGGTATTAAACGGTATACTGCATTTTTATACCGTATAGTTGTTAAAACTGAATCAGCAAGATTTTTGCAGTAAATTCATGTCATTTTCGCGCTTTTAAAGGTCGCAGTACTGTTTTTGGTTTTGTAAGCCATGTTATCGGTTAGAAAAACACAAAAAACTATCTTTATGGCAGGTTTTTGGCTTCCTAGAGATCGAAAATGTGATATTACAAAGTACTTGTAAAATTCTGAGAAGCTTGCAATTTTGCTTTCGAATAAAATCAACGTATTTTTGGCTAGCATTTCACTAACTTGAAGTGAAGCAAATCTGTCCAACCAAAAATACAGTTAATATTTACAATAGACATAATTCAAAATAAATTAAATAGGCGGCTCAGATTCAAATCTTTAAATAAACAGACAGTACTACTTACTAGTAGGTAGACAAAACAGATCACAATCAAAAATAGTCGTGCTATTCACAGGAAAGGCCGACCACAAAATAATTTATGTTTTTGACCAGAACTTAGCGCACTATCCATATACTAGCGTAACTGGGGGTATTAAAGCGTTTTTAGCATACTATACGGTATACTGTATCGAAAATACTATACCGTATTTTTATACCGGTTCCATCCCAGACAGACAGACAGCCAGACAGATTATAAGAATCAGCAAGCCGTCGATTGTATGCCGAGAGCAAAAAAGTCAACCTTCAATAGGGGTCAGAGGTCTGTCCATCTCATCAACATCGTCTTCGTTGCGCCGGGATTTCATGCGTCCGGGGAACATGGGTGTTATGCCAGCCAGTTCCAATTCCAGATCGCGCAACTTAGAGCCGGAAGCCGACATCTCGGCCAGGGATATCTGCAACAAAACAAAGCTGTGTTCACGTAATTGGCAGAGGTATATACTCCAACAAAATACAGAACTAAAACAAAACAAGGAAGCACATTTAAAAAGCAACACCACCCACAGGTTTGGGCAAAATCTGCCGACGCGGTAACTTTCGATCGGGCGTGAGGCCATTGGGCGGAGTTTTGGACAGACAACGCTTCTTCGCTTTTTCACCGTTCTTCCTGTGGCCATTGACGAATTGAGTTGCTGAGACTGTCGTTGTTGTTAGTCCGTTCAAACGATTCTTCTTCTCGCCAGTATTAGTTCGATCGCGCAGAAAATAGGAGTGCGGAGTTTTTTCTGCTTCCATCGTTCGTCGCAAAAATAGAGTGATCAAGAAGATAAAACGCAGCTTCCAAGCCAATTCAGTAAAAATACAGTTTAGTTCTCTATTATATCTCTCTCTCTAACGCTGCACCGCAGCTAGCAATGCATAATACAATAATAAAAATCAAAACAAATCTGGCCAGTTCGTCACACGTATCCGAATTGTGAAGCAAAAATTTGCATACAGCAGTACACTGACCAAACGACGAAAGACAGCACACCCATAACATAAAACAGCAAATGTGCAAGTTCAGTGCGAAAAGCAGGCAAGGATAGTTTATTAAACAAATCAAATAATAAAGGAAAACAACGAACGAACAAGCAGACAACAATTTATTTCGATTACCTTCTCATACTCTTCCTCGGTATAGGTTCTGGGAGCGGCTCGTCTCCTTCTGGAACCTTCGGAAAAGTATTCGGCCGCCGGAGTGAGCGAATCGAACAGTTCGGACACCTTTAATAAGAAAAAAACAGTAAATTGAGTAAGTAAAAGACAAGTTACAATGTCCTTCTTTTTCCTGGAATGCACTTTCGGCTGTTTGCCAATGGAGACTATCCTGGAGGTGAGTTGTGCTCTGCTCACAGTGGAGGTGGAGGGCTCACCAGCCATCGACGCAGAGCCGGGACTGGCTGGGGTGTCCGGCGCCTCGCTGCTGCCCGCCACCGACGCACACGCAGACGTCGTTTGTCTCGCGTCCAGCTAAACACACTAACTATAACAATCAGGCACTTAACGCCGTTTATGGTACCGACACCCATACATGTAACAGGGGGTCTGCCACCCACCCGACTTAGGCCAGACCCCCCCCCCCCCCGAGACGATTTCGCCGACCCCCCTCCGATTTTTCTGGCAAGTAAATTTTTGAGCAAATTTTTGTAATTTTTTACAATTTCAGACACAAAATTGCCAAAATCGCCTGCAAAACAGCACTTTTTAGCTGCATTTCAGGCCAAATTAGCGATTTTGGCGATCTTTAGCCAAAAAATTGCGATTTTTTCGATTTTTGAGCGTTTGTTTTTTAGTGTCCAACCACCACTCCCAAAATTTTGGCTCAGACCCCCCTTCGGCGGATGACCTGTTACATGTATGCCGACACCATATACGGTACCCCTACCTTCGCATTGGTACCGGTACCATATCGCCGCCACTATGGTAAAATGAGCCAAGTAACAAAATGGAAAAAATGGAGTTAAGTGCGAAAAACTATAGCAAAGCACCTAAAAACGTTTTGGCGAAGGAACGAAGTCGAAATTCGCTCTGTGTCAGGAGTTACAACCATGTAACGAGAGGCATGTGCAGGGACATCACCAGGTGATTCTGGTAAAATGAGCCAAGTGCTTTGTGCTTTTCCTGTTAGCTGACTTAATTTAACACAAGTGACACATGCAGAATGTTTTGCACACCAATTATGTACTTGTATTTTAGGTAATAAATTTTTAAACTGATATTGAAGTTAATTGACGAAAATGTAACAAATATTTAAAAGGCGATTTTCTCGATTTCGACTTTCTGTTACTTGGCTCGTTTTACCATAGTGGCCACGATATGATACCGCTCTGTTCAGATTTCGTACCATGGTACCGGCACTCATGGTCATGGGTAGTGGTACCATATATCGTACAACAGCACTTTTTAGCTGTATTTGAGCCAAAATATCCGATTTTTTGCATGAAATTGTATCAAAACGACTGGCTACTAATTACTTGTCAAGAAAACAGGATCGGGCCGGTTGAAAATAGTCTAGCTATAACCGGTTTCCGGTTCCAACTGAAAGAGTGTTGGTCGACAAACCTGTTTCCTGTGTGACTGACTGCAGCCCCGAACATTCACTCAAAGCGCTCCCCTGGGCTGGCCACCTTTCACATGTAGACCGTTCAGCATCAAACCAACTTACCCCATTAGGATAGGAGGCGTCCTGGGCAGTGGAGACGGCGTTCTGAGCCTGAGCAGGGGAGGCGGTCATCTGACTGCTGTGAGAGGCAGGTCCCGAGGGCGCCGACGCTCTGTTGGGAGTGACCGGCGCCGCCGGTGCCAAGTCCGGCAATGAAAAGACCAGCGGGTTCTGCGCCAGAATGGCTCGACCCAACTCAGGCAGAGCAACGCCATCCAGGGTCTTTGGTGCTCGTGAATACGGCTCCTTCACTGCTCTGCAATAGAACTGCTATTAATAGGATACGGTAGCCGCCTACGGTTAACAGACCATTGATCAATTATTTTTGTTCCTGCTCCGATTTTTATCAGAAGCCAGTTTTCTTACCCAATTTATTGCATATTTTGTCGCCGCTACGCCCTCTCCTTAAATTTTTGGAAGAGTTTTCTAGACATTACAAAAGTGTCTGGCTTTAGGCTTAGGTTTAGGCTTAAAAATTCTAGTACAGTCAGGCACTTAACGCCGTTTATGGTACCGACACCATATATGGTACTCCCACGTTCGGGGCCTGTGGTGGTACCATGATACCCCTACCTTCGCATTGGTACCGGTACCGGTACCATACATGGTACCACTCTGTTCAGATTTCGTACCATATGGTAGTGGTACCATAAACGGCGTTAAGTGCCTGACTGTAGTAGAGCGAAAAGGAAAAGTCGGAAGTGGACACAAAGGGCACCAAGACGCAGACATGGGCAAAGGGGGGGGGCTGTGGGGGGGGGTTGGCCCCCCCTCAGGCTCTGACCTACCCCCCCCCCCCTCAGCCGGCCGCTACCCCCCTCAGGAATTTTTTGGAAGAATTTTGTATAGAAAATTATGATAAAAATATGCCTGGATTAGGTGTAAATGAGCTCAGAATAGCTTATTTTCGCTCATTTTAACCAAAAATAAGCCAAAAAACCTTGATTTTAGCCAAAAATCGGACTTTTTGGCTTACCACCCCCTCAGCCCCCCCTCAACCGCTCCTACCCCCCTCAGGAATTGAAAATTCTACCCCCCTCAGTAGCGATCGACCGGAATTCCGGTTCCGGTTCCGGCCGGAACTGGCGGTTCCGGTTCCGGTGAAAAAGGGTACCGGAACCGGAACTTTTTCATTCACTATTTTCGATGGATATTCAGTTACATCAAGTATTATTGCGTCTGTTTAATAAAGTGCACAGCTCAGTGGGGGCAGTAGAATTTGCATGAATGGGGAGAAATTATGCAGTTTTCCATGTTATGCATCATTAGAAGTGCCACTAAAGACAATTTTCGGTGAAATTATGCAGTTACAGGCAGCGTTTAGAGCTGTATTGTCGTTTTCGAACAGGTTTCTCAACTGACTTAAGGTGCAAAAGTGGAAAATTTGTTGTAAGTATCTGTACTAGCATGCTGGACCCATTTAAGACGATTTTCAAAAAAAATTTTTTTTTAAATTTTTAAAAAAAAGCAAAAATTTTTGGCCTTCAAAAAAATTTAACAACTGTGCCTTTAAGGCAGCTAAAAACATCTCCGAAGGTGACAGATCAAAGCTGAAACCTGAAAATGTTGAAAAGCTTCTCTTTCTGAAGTACAATTGGCGTGCTCTTGACTACTGTTATTGAAAAGTCTGTATTCTGTTGTTGATTTGAACTTCTGCTGATGTTTATAACAGGAATTTGTACACGACGTGCCTATAAATACGTTTCTATAAATTTTGGACCAAATATTGAAAAAGTTCCGGTTCCGGTTCCGGCCGGAACTGGGTGGTTCCGGTTCCGGCGAAAATTTTGGTTCCGGTCGATCGCTACCCCTCAGCCGAAATGCTAGCCCATGTCTGCCAAGACGTAAGTGTAAAAGGAAGAGAAAGATAAACTTACATCATACTGGTGTCGGTGCGGCTGAGAGCAGCCATGAGAGGGGCGGCGAAGGCTGCGTTTCCCATTCTGAGGGCCTGCTGCGCGAACAATTGCATCTGCTGGTTGTTGAACAGACACACACCTCCGCCCCCCTCTGATGTCGCCGACGGCAGAGGCATCTCGTTCAACACTGAAGTGCTCTCACTCTCACTTACTGCCACACGCACACCATGTGTCTCTCGCTAATCCCTCTAACCCCCTTCACATGGCACACACGCTTGAGCTTAGGACACAGTCGGCTAACAAGTTCAATAGATGGTACTGGTTCCATATACCCCTACCTTTTGCATTGGGTTCAAATAGAATAAAGAACAAATTTTTAGCTTAAAATTCGCATGAAAAGCCTTTGAAAACCGACTTTTTCGTTTAAGAGAAATCGGTGTTTTTGGAAGCCCTTTTTATCGTCTTTCTACTTGTTTTTAGTCTAAGAGAGAGAGTTTTTAGTCTACTTGCTGAGAAAAACATGCCTAAAACGCACGCATTTCCAGGCGTTTTTGAGCTTTTTGAAATTCGGAACACCCCCTGGGCGAAACCCCTCGACCCCCACTTGACGGAACCCGTCCCCCACGCCGACCCAGGCCTGTTACATATAGAGAACTAGTGCTACTGGGTATTGGGTGTATCGGCTATGCTTTAGGTATTTGGCTTTTTGGTGCCCCAATACTGATTTGGATCTTAAAAGACCTCCACCCACAGTTTGATCCATACATGGGCCGGAAAATGGATTTGGTGGGGTGGTCCAATTCTGAAAATACCGGTTTGGGAGTCGCGGAAATTGTGGTATGTGGGGTTAGGAACAAAAGTCGGCTTCAGGTGGGTAGAGCAGAGCCCAAGTTGGGGGTGGGCAACCCCCTGACCCATGAACAGTTCGATCCGTGATTAGCCTTCTAAAGCCCCTTTCCGCGCAAATCAATTAAAAGCAGAATTTATGCGCTAATTTCTTGCAGTGAAGTGACCGGTCTCCTAATTAGCACACCAGTAATCAGCTAACTTGCCTCATATCTAAAACGAAAACACTCATTTTTGTCATCTCTAATGATACAGAATAAAGCCGCGTGCCAAAAAATACGATTTTTGGTGCTAGCTAAGTAGGTAGGTTTTCTGGTATGGTTGGCACCCTACAAGTTTCTACCGTATGACAGCGTAAAAAATTAATTGAACGCGGTAACGATTCTAACGCACCGAATTTGGCTGTACCGAAAAAATAACTTACGATTGGTGAGACTGGTAATTCCGGCCAGATGAACTGGCACAACGCCAGATGACAAAGCAGTGGAGGCAGCAGAGGAGGTGGACGGCGCCGGTGACGGTTCTTGTTGATGGTGCATAGATGGGTGGGGCACTTGGTGGTGAGGCTGGTGTAGATGGTGATGCGGCTGTTGCATTTCTTCTCCTCTCTATTTATTCACAAACCGTTCGGATAAATTCGGTAAAAAGTAATCTCCTCCTCCGGAAATCAGAAAAATCTAATTATCGAATCCGAGTAGTGACCAGCGAATATCAGGGAACATTGTACAGCCAGTTGTACCGCTCGAAGAATCTGTTCCAAGCCTTCAGCTTACATTGCCGCCTGAGATGCTTCAGCTCCTTTTTCTAGCTCGAGAAACCTGCACGTTTGCCAACTCTTTCACACACAGAGAAAATTACAGTAGGCCGACGAATAAAGTACAGTATACCGTTGCAGTTTGTGTAAATTCAGTCTACTAAAATAGAAATCCACGCTACTCATACATCCAGGCGTGGTTGTATTTGATAAAAATTCAGAAGTACGTAAGTACTGAAACTGAAAGAATTGTACATATTCCGGCCTTCTATTTGTTCAGTCATTATTGTATAGTAAGAGATTTATTCAAAATAAACAGAACAAAATGCCCAAGACTGAGACCAAACAGATAGGGCTGGGGATAGGCCGCTAAACGGCCACTAAAGGTGGATTCATACTGGTGTAGAAAAAGATGGTCGGGCGACTTCTCTGTAGAAAAACTGTCGCTCCGTGTAGATAAAAATTGTCTGCTCCTGTGCCAAAAAATAGTTCAATTTTTTAACTACATTTTTTTAGATTTTTGTCGCCAGCGGAAAGAGCTCGGGCGGCGTTTGGGCGCGTTTCATACTTTAAACGAGTTTTCTACAGAAAAGTAGACAGGAGATCTTTTTCTACAAAAGAATAAATGCGCCTTAGCACTTATTGTGTACACATCTTTGGTACTCTCTTCATTTGGTGCAGGTCTCTGTGGTAGCTGTCCCCGTTCCCATATTTCCCAACACAAGTGTGGTTGCTACTGTTATTTTACTAGTGGATTTTTGTTTTACTATTTACTAAATTTACTACAAATTCAGCCTGTCAATTTAATTTTTATTTTTGTTTTACTACCAAGCAGCTCCGATTTTACTAATTTTTGTTTTAGTAATAATTCTACTAATTTTACTACTATTTTACTACGATTTTACTAGTCATAACGTGGAATTTTGAATCAATGATGTCAAGATATTGTGAATAATTGATATTGGTCCAAATATTTGCTAAATTTGATCATGATACGAAGTTCTCCAGAACTGTAGACACAAAAACGTGTGAAATTCGACTGACAAAAGTGCGCCCACACATCTTTTATTGCAAAATTGATCAAGAATTTGGCTGGAATTCACAAAAAACTAGTAAAATAGTAGTAAAATTTTCATTTTACTATTGACGGTCTTTGTTAATTTAATTTAATTTTTACTTTACTATTGGCTCTTAATTTTACTTTTTACTATTATTTTACTACTAGTAAAATACCACTAGTATTACCAATTTTTGTTTTACTATACTATAGTAAAATAACAGTAGTTGCGATTGTACGTAGCTTAAGGTGCTTAGGCAGCTACAGTTGGAGCCATTTACCTACTCGCTGTCACCAGCTTCTCGTGGCCTGGGTTGGGCTTTGTACCGACTAACAACTCTTTGCGGCAAGAAACTTGCTACGCCTAGTGGATGAGCGCACGACCACACAGTGGCTTTGCGGCCTAAACCACTATACCAACTGAACCGGCCCACATTTAGGTTAACGGACCGCAAATTCGGGAATGTGGTGGTAATGCAAGAATTACTGCAAATTGACTGGCTCATCTCATTGGCACAACAAGATGAACGGTTACTTACTGTTTGTGATTTCTGCGTCTACATAATTGCAATCGCATATCAAATTACATACTGTACGTACAGTTAGTAGTCTGAAGAAAACTTTGTACAAGCTCATTTTGCTGCATTCATTTCTTCTTTTGTATTTGTGAGTTGTCTGGTTTGTTGCGTCAAATCATGCAGGTGTGCATAATTGTGTGGTGTTCTGTTAAGCATGAGATCTCTGTTTGAGGGCCTATTCCTCACTCTACTGTGTATCTGTGTGCTCAGAAATTCTCAAGCAACCTTGCCAGACTGCCTATTCCTGTGCAATCGATGCTTTTCCGAATGTCACGACACCTGCCAAGCCAGTTGTTTGTCCAACAAAAGTCAGTTAAACACTGTGGATACACTAGTAATTTTTAGTGCGAGCTGGTATTGGATTGGGGTTTCCTCAATACTAATTGGGATGGGACCTATCAAAATCTCAAAAAATCGATGTTGACCTGAAAAATGGTTGATCGATGATTAGTTTTAGGAATCTGTTTTTGCGGTACTCAACTAAAAGCTAGTAGAATTTTATATAGTGTCCGCTTTTCTAAGTAGAACACCAGTAATTAATTTCCCTGTTCTCATCTAAAATAAAAAATGTGCCATTTCTAATGATACAGAATGTACTGTATCAGTAGTACCGTACAATTTAGTACCGTACAAATACTGGATACGACTGTATACACATACACATACATATACGCATACACATACATATACACATACACATACACATACACATACACATACACATACACATACACATACACATACACATACACATACACATACACATACACAAACGGAAAATCCAATACCAAACAACAGTAACTAACCCGGACCTATCAAAATCGAAAAAATCTATGTTGACCTGAAAAATTGACCTAGCAAAATCGAAAAGGTTGATCTATGATTAGACCTATTTCCTCAGAGAATTTCAATTTGTAGTCTTAGTTTGTAGTTACAAATTTTCGCGAAAATAATTTGTAGTCTTAGTTTGTAGTTGTCAAATTCAGGTTCAAAAAATATGTAGTTTTAGTTTGTAGTCAATTTGTAGTCAGGTTACCAAACGTCAGAAATTCGATATTAATGCAAATTTTTTCCAAATGAACAATTAGTCATAGAAATGCTTTGCAAAAATAATGACTGGAAGCCTGTTAATTGCTTTTTCTGTGAAAAATCGTCTTTTCTAGTAGATATTTCTGGAAACAAACAGACGGAATACAATGTTTAATAGAATTCCAATGCTGAACATCTGGTATTTTTTAAAAATAGAATGAGACATTTTAGAAGACTAAGACAAGAAAAAACACGGACGAATGTGCAAAAGTCAATCATGTGTTCGCCTTTCTTTTTATATAGATAAAAAAGCGAGAAAATTGTAAAAACGATCTTTCTAACACTTACATAAAAATTGCTTCGTTCTGGATATGCTTTCAACGGTTTGGTAAGCTTATCATAAGCTCAAGACAGCTCAAAAGGCCGATTGGGGACTCAATTTATGTAAAATTACATTAAAAAATCGGAAAATTTTCCAAGAAAAATGACTACAAATTGACTACAAATTCGAAATTTCTGAAATAGTAGTTTGTAGTCAATTTGTAGTCAGCCAAAATAATATGTAGTCTTAGTTAATTTGTAGTATTGATGACGTCATAATCGCCGAAAATATGTAATTTGTAGTTAGTAGTTTGTAGTACTACGAATTAGGTCTATCTTATGATTAGGTTTAGGAAGCTATTTTTGCGGTAATCAACTAAAAGCTAGTAGAATTTCTTATAGTGTCCGTTTTTCTAAGTAGTACACCAGTAATTAATTTCCCTGTTCTCATCAAAAATAAAAATTGTGCCATTTCTAATGATACAGTAGTACCGTACAATTTACGTACCCAGGCTTCTTGTGGTGGTACACATATCTTTTCCCGCCGAGTTAGGAAAAGAATTCATCGAAAATAAGAAACGCTAATTACGAACTATTGAGTACTAAAACTGTTAATTTGTGCTAATTTTACATTCAAAGTGGCTTTTAAATGCTTAATTAAAAGCTATATTTTCAAAATTTACTCGTTGAGTAGTAGCAGTAGTCCTCTTCAAAATCCTAATTCTAGTGAAAAAATCCTGCGTACGCCACTGGAAGGTACCTGTTCACTGAAATGCAATTTTTGGTCTGGCTATGCAAGTATTGGGCTATTGGGGGGCTTGGGTATTGGTATTAGTATTGGGGTGTTGGGTTTTTCAGGTACTGTTCTACCAGTAATCGACAGTTTTAGCAACCAACAAGACACTGAGCTGCAGTCAGGTCTGTGCCACCACACACCATGCCAAGCGTCACATCATAGAACACATCACGGCACCGTTTGAACACGGAGTAGAAGAGAGTGCCACAGCCCTGCAGAAGATATCCACAGAAGAGTTGAATGCGTTGGGCCGAATTAGAAAATGGTTCGGCGAGTTGGCGGACAAGATCAGAAAAAGCTGGTTAGGCAAAAAACTGTTCAGACCTAGCTTCAATGAACTGGTTGAGCAAATCGGTCAGCCACAACTGGCCAAGATGGATGAAGTGCTGGAAAAATATGCAGAAACAACCCACAGTGATTTGAAAATGGCCATCGAAGGTGCAGAACGTGCCGAGCAAGCAGTGTCACGAGCGTTAGCGTCTGGAGAACGACATTTACCTGTTGAGATAGCAGAAGCTGAGGCAAAGTCGAAAGAAGCAGTAGTAAAAGCAGAGCAAGCGTCGGCAGACTTCAAACTAGAATTACAGGAGCTGCAGAAGAAATCGGACTTGAAAGGAGTGACGCCAGTCATCACTGAGTATCAGTTTCAAGTGTTGCCTCACATAGAAAAAGCCGAGAAAGAGTTTGCGAAGACCGAGACCAGATTGATTGAATTGGAGCAGCGGATGAAGCGGTACCCAGAGTGGAGCGACATACCAATCGAGCTAGAGGAGGAGTACCTCGAGGCTTTAGAGGCTACATCCGTGAAGGAACAAAAGCTGAACGATGTCTGGATGCGCAAAGAGAAGCTGGATCAACAATTGAAGCCATTGATCGATAGAATCCACCAGAGAACTGCCGATCAAGTGGCATCGGAACTGGAAACCGTACCCAATGATCTGTTGGTGAAGTTGCGCACTAAAGTAGAAGAACATTGGCTAGCTGAGCAGGAAACCAGAGGAGCAGATAAGGAAGCGTTCGAAGCAGCTAAGAGGAAAACCAAAGAACTGGAAGCTCAGTTAGCAGAGATTGAGTCAGACCCAGCCATCGGTAAAACCGGAGGAGTCTTCTCAAAATTACGCAAAGCAGTGTCTGAACTGGAACAAGCAGAGCGTGAAAAGACCAGAATCATAGAAATAATGCCTGTTAGAGAAACGTTAGGCAAGAGCAGACTAGAGCACGAGGCCTCGGTTGTCAACCGGAATCTGAAACAAGCCCAAACGAAAGTCCGCTATCTTGAGAAACAATTACAACCTGTTTTCGGAAAGATGCGAACGAAGGCAGTCAAGGAAGCGGCCGAATTGCCTCCGGAGACCTTGAAAGACTTGACAAAGAACATAAAGCAGCGCAGGGAAGTGGAACGGATGATAGAGACTTTGGCGAAAGAAAATGAGCTGGCCGACCAGAAAGTGCTGAAGGCAATGCGCGAACGAGCTTCGAAAGATGAGCTCGAGGCAAGGAGAGCAAATTCTGGTATAATCAGTCGCAAAGTTATGCGTGCCAAATACGATTTGGAACGTGTCAAAGACAACCTGGACAGCATGATCAAGAAAGACTCCAAGCTGAAAACCGTCCATGACATGATCACAGAGCTTGACCGGCTACCTGTGGAACTGACAGATGCGGAAACGGAATTACAGAAACTGGGCAAGCTTGTTACAGATACCGAGACAGCCGTCGCAGGTTCGAGGATAGGCTATGAAAAGCGAAAGCTGAAATCGCAACTGGATAAACTAACAGAGCTGATGACCAGAAAGCAACAAGCTTACTTTGAGAAGGAAATCTATACAAAGAAACGGTCTGAATTGCTACAAACCGAATTGGAGCCGGTGTTGAAACGCATTTCTTAGCGGTATGATCTGAGACTGGTTTGTGTTAGTACGTACAGGTATTTGTAACTTCTCTTGTTGTTTGTAGGGACGCCTACCAATTCAAACGTTCAATTTGATATGGTATGGTATAAACTTGGCCATTTGGATTCGATATGGTATGGTATAGTACTAACTCATTCAGTTGGAATTTGGTTGGTATGATTTTTATATGAATTTGGTACCAGTAGTGGTAGTTCACTATGATATGTCATAGAAGCCTTTGGAAATTATCTTGAATCCACCTTCCTTGAGTTTCTTCGAATCGAAACAAGCAAAAAGGAGTGGGAAAATATTTTGACGGATTTGAAATGCGTTGCAAACATGCCCAACGAAGTAGTGATAAAATGAAAAAGCCTTACCAAAACCGTAATTTTAGTACTGAAATATTCTGGTAAAGGCCTTCGATTTTGACATGGTATGGTACGTATAGTGTAGAAGGAGCTGTTTTGAATTTGGTTTGTTTTGGTGCTGGTACAGTAGAATTTTTGTATGGTAGGCATCCCTGG
Organism: Sabatieria punctata; assembly: GCA_030248155.1. Classification (NCBI taxonomy): domain Eukaryota; kingdom Metazoa; phylum Nematoda; class Chromadorea; order Araeolaimida; family Comesomatidae; genus Sabatieria; species Sabatieria punctata. The sequence continues at coordinate 135,006 of JASANB010003689.1, forward strand.
TAGTTTGTGTCCATGCCAAACCGCTTGTTACTGTACTTACCGCAATAAATAGATTGTTTTCTGGTAGTGCACAGTGCAGCCAATTTTCGTGAGAGGAACGGAAAGTACAGTAGTTTCTGGTCTGCCCATTTGATAATGTATTGGCCATTCCGTGGCCTACTTGCTGCAGGGCCAAAATGGCAACGCGGCGAATTTTCGGGGCTCAGGAAGGATCAACATTTTGATCGATTCTGTGGTTGACGGAAACTCGATGATTTCCGTGGTTTGCGGTTGCGCTGTACAGGCGTTTGCCGTAATTTATTCAGAACAGTTAATGATAGGAAGACAGCGGGTAGATAAATACAGTGGCGTATTCAGGGTGTTGTAGAGTGTGTACTCCCGCTTTGCGTTGGCAAATTACATACTGTACGTACAGTTAGTGTAGTCTGAAGAAAACTTTGTAGAAATGCTCATTTTACTGCATTCATTTCTTCTTTTGTATTTGTGAGGTGTCTGGTTTGATGCGTCAAATCATGCAGGTTTGCATAGTTGTGTTATGTTCAGTTAAGCATTGAGATCTCTGTTTGAGGGCCTATTCCTCACTCTTCTGTTTCTGTGTGTCTGTGTGCTCAGGAATTCTCAAGCAACCCTGCCATACTGCCAACTCCTGTGCAATCGATGCGTTACCGAATGTCAGGTCACCTGCCAAGCCAGTTGTTTGTCCAACAAAAGTCAGTTAAACACAGCAGGACACACTACATTGTAGTAATCGACAGTTTTAGCAACCAACAAGACACTGAGCTGCAGTCAGGTCTGTGCCACCACGCACCTAGCCAAACGTCACATCATAGAACACATCACGGCACCGTTTGAACACGGAGTAGAAGAGAGTGCCACCGCCCTGCAGAAGATATCCACAGAAGAGTTGGGCAGAACCAGAAAATGGTTTCGCGAGTGGGCAGACAGAGCTAAAAAAAGGTGGTTAGGCAAGAAACTGTCCCCATTGAGCCCCGAGGAAGCGATCGAGCAAATCCGGGAGTCACGACTGGCCAAGATAGATGAAGTGCTGGAGAAATACGGAGACACAGCCCACAGTGATTTGAAAATGGCTATGGAAGGTGCGGAGCGTGCTGCAGAAGAGGTGTCAAGGGCTTTTTCATCCAGAGAGCGGCATCCACCGATTATAAAGTTAGCAGAAGCGGAGGCAAAGTCGAAAGAAGCAGTAGCAAAAGCAGAGCAAGCTTTGGCTGACCTTAAGCTAGAATTACATCAGCTAGAGAAGAAATCGGACTTAAAAGGAGTGGCGCCAGTCATCACTGAGTATCAGCTGGAAGTATTACCTCAGATAGAAAAAGCCGAGAAGGAGTTTGCAAGGATCGAGACCCGATTGATTGCTTTGGAGCAACAGTTGAAGGACTACCCAGACGAAGTGCCAATCGAGCTAGTGAAGGAGTACAAGCAAGCTGTAGAGGCTACATCCATGGAGGAACAAAAGCTGCGCGATGCCTGGATGCGCAAAGAGAAGCTGGACCAACAATTGAAGCCATTGTTCGATAGAATCCACCAGAGAACTGCCGATCAAGTGGCATCGGAACTAGAAACCGTACCCAATGATCTGTTGGTGAAGTTGCGCACTAAAGTAGAAGAACATTGGTTAGCTGAGCAGGAAACTAGAGGAGCAGATAAGGAAGCGTTCGAAGCAGCTAAGAGGAAAACCAAAGAACTGGAAGCTCAGTTAGCAGAGATTGAGAGAGACCCAGCCATCGGTAAAACCGGAGGAGTCTTCTCAAAATTCCGCAAAGCAGTGTCTGAACTAGAACAAGCAGAGAACGAAATGACCAGAATTGTAGAAATGATTCCAGTTGAAGAAACGCCTGACAAAAGGAGACTAGAGCACGAGGCCTTGGTTGCCAACCGGAATCTCCAACAAGCCCAGACGAAAGTCCGTTATCTTGAGAAACAATTGCAGCCAGCTTTCGAAAAGATGCGAACGAAGGCAGTTGAGGAAGCGGCCAAATTGCCTACGGAGACGTTGGAAGAGTTGACACAGAATATGAAGAAGCGCAGAGAAGTGGAAGATGTGATAAAGAGTTGGGCGAAAGAAAATGAGCAGGCTGACCAGAGGTTGATGAGGGCAATTCGCAACCGGGCTTCTGAAGCTGAGATCAAGGCAGAGAGAGCAAATTCTGGCAGAATCAGTCGCAACATCAAACGAGCCAAGAGCGACTTGGAAAATGTGAACGCTTACCTGCATGACATGATCAAAACCGACTCTAAGCTGAAAACCGTCCATGACATGATCACCGAGCTCGACCGCCTGCCTGTAGAACTGGCAGATGCGGAGACGGAATTACAGAAACTGGGCAAGCTGGTCACAGACGCCGAAATTGCAGAGACAGCTGCGACTGCGAGGATGAGGAGTGCAAGTGGTGACGATCAACGAAGGCTCAAAGCCGAACTGGATGCACTAACAGAGTTGATGACCAAAAAGCAACAAGCTTACTTTGAGAGGGAAGCCTACACAAGGAAGCGGTCTGAACTGCTAGAAAGCGAATTGGAGCCGGTGTTGAAACGCATTTCCTAGCAGTATGATCTGTGACTGGTTTGTTAGTACGTACAGGTTCAGTTCTATAACATAGTTCTCTTTTCTCTTGCTTGTGTCTATCCGAGAAATTAGCCTTCATATGACTACATTTTCCCTGACCAACACACGAAATTCTCTGACTTTCCCATGACCATTATTCTCTGGCCGGTCAACGAAAGCATCGCTATATAAAGACAGAGAAATTTACTTCAAGAGACATAGCATAGCACGCAACAGACAACAAGAAGAGCAACCAGAAAGAGAGCAAGTAGCGATCGATCGATCGACAATAACTGAGGATAACAAAGTAAAAATATAGGTAAAGTTTGGTGGAGTTTGTATGATGCAAGAAGGTCTACCGGTAAAGGTTATAAATCAATTATGCACTATCAGATCACAGCCAGCACAGTAATGGTTTTGAGAAGTGTTCAGAGTTCCGATTCACTCGTAGATATGGTTCTGTTGGGCAGGTAGTCATGTCTATCCGACCTAACCTCTCCCACCGGTGCCGCAATTGCCGGCGTCTCCTCCGACTTGGGCGGCTTGTAAAGCGCTGAACCGATCAAAACTGCCACCAACGACACAAACTTGAACCCAAGACCTGCAACCAAGTTTTGCCAGCAAAGTGTCGTACGTAGGCCGTTAATTGTCTGACTATTCTACTATAACCATACATACATATAACAGTCAGGCACTTAACGCCGTTTACGGTAGTGACACCGTATATGGTACCCCCACGTTCGAGGTCTGTGGTGGTGCCATGGTACCGGTACCATATATGGTACCCCTATCTTCGCATTGGTAACGGTAGCAGTACCATATGGTAGCACTCTGTTCAGATTTCGTACCATATATGGAACCGGCCGGTACCATATGGTACCACCACCCTAGGTGCCGATACGATATATAGTGTCGGTACCATAAACGGCGTTAAGTGCCTGACTGTATAAGAGGTCCCGACTGGGGAGGGGGCTGGGGTAGATTAGAAATGTGGACGGACCCAATTTATTCGGCCGGCATAGAATAGAAACCGGTCTGAAGTACTAATTTGGACTGAAATACAGCTAAAAATTGCTGTTTCACAGACAGTTTTAGCTATTTTTAATTGAAATAGTAAAAAGATTAAGGGAGGTGGTCGGTTACCGAGCACAAGCAGCACGTAAGAGAGATCGGTGGTGTTGTATCTGAGACAGTGGGAGTCGGCCTGTTTGGGCGCTTTGAGCACGCAGGTAGAGTCTATGGCCAGTCCAAACACCACAGCACTCGGAATAGAACCTGCAACTCTCTCAATAAACACTCAGTCAGTCTCCAACTAAACTTGCCGGTCAATCGCACGATGCACCATTGCATTCCCATAGCCAAACTTCTTTGGTCAAACGGCACGCATCTGCACAAATTTGCATAGCTCACCAAAACGACAATAGGTAGAAAAGAAGGACGGACCTGAGAAAAACTTGTGACTGGGCCATCATGGGGAAGAAAGTAGCGAAGACCATCAGAGCCAAGAGCACCAGAAATAAAGCCTTCCACGGACACGACGATCGGCACGCTCCCGCTCTAACGTCACTCTCCGACGACAACAGCGGTGGTTTTAGGTCGTTCTCCAGTAGAACTCGCGATATGCACGTACAGTTGAGCCACCGCTAAACAGAACTCAAAACATACATGTACCCGACTTAGGCCAGACACCCGGATGGGACGGCCCGAGACGATTTTTTCCGACCCCCCCCCGGCAAGTAATTTTGTGAGCAAATGTTTGCGCTTTTTTACAATTTCAGACACAACTTGCCAAAATTGCCTGTAAAACAGCACTTTTTATTTGTATTTAAGCCCAAATTAGCGATTTTTGAGCGTTTTCTAGTGTTCAAACACTAGAATTTGGGCTCAGACCTACGGCGGCGCCGGACCCCCAACCCCCTTCCCCTTTGTATGACTTAAACTGTGCTAAAACTTGCTTCTGAACCACATGTCTACGCTCAGTGGCACAAGTGTGCCGGTTTTGCCCTATTTTGGTCTTTTCTGGGATGAGTACTTGGGTTATTTGAATCTGAATTTTTGAACTGAGCAATTTTCGGACTTTTTTCAGTTTCAGACAAGAAAATTGACGGTAAAACTAGAGTGCGAACAATACCTGAAAAACCCAATACCTGAGACCCCAATGCCACAATATGCAATACTTGCATAGCTGGGCAAAACCAGTGGTGTACGCTGAATTTTTTGTACTGGGATTAAAATTTTGAAGAGGTCTGGTTGGGCACCAAAAAGTGCAAATTTTGATAAAATAGCCTTTGAGATCGTGTTTAAAATTCTCAGCCTTTAGCATACATGGGCCGGAAAAATCCGGAGGTTGTCTCGGACAGAGGGGGTCAGGACAAAGTACAAAAATCGCCAACTTGCTTCAAAAAGCAAAACCGTCGGGGAGGATAAAAAGGTTAAAAAATTTTATTAAAACGCATAAGAACACCGGACTGGCTAGTAAACAAACACAACAAACAGAATTTCTTCAAAATTGCATGCATGTCTATGAATTTCCCGCCTTTTGAGCCTTCGAAAAAAGCTCCCTTTTAACTTTTAACCTTAACAACTGTGCATCAACCAAAGGTGGAGGGGGAGTTGGATGGTCTAAGCATACATGGGCCGGAAAAATCCGGAGGGGTTATGGAGACCTCGGGGGGGGGGGGTCCCCGGAAAAACACCTATTTTGCCTTAAATAAGCGAAAATTTTCTCCCTCCGGGAGGGGGGTATGGCCGGCCGAGGGGGTGGTCTAAGCATGAATGAATAGGCTTTAGACTTACATCTGCAGTCTTGGCCTGTTGTCGACAGCCAGCATAGCAGGGAGAGTAGAAAGAAATCTGATGTCGCTCGTTGCAGACCGGATTGTACGCACCGGGACAGAAACAAGCCTTATTACACGAATCTGCACTGAAACTATCTAATTAACTACTGTTCAAACTGTATTGACTGACAGAATTTTCTGGTCTTCTTTTCCGAACGAGCCGAACAAGGTCTGCGGACACTTGAGCAGCAGAAGAAATATGAGACAGAGAGTGATGAGTCGACAGGCCAGTGTGAGACGCAGATTTCCCGGACAGCACAGCTTAAATCTTCGCACCACCCAACCGCCGATCACGTTGCCGAACAACACCGACGGTATTATCACCTGCCCTGCAAGAATAGACTGTTCGTACACTCTAGGCGAACACTACTAGCCTTCTTGTTCGCCTAAACTAAATTAAACTTGTGTTCGCCTCTAAAACTTCGACAGAATCACACCCCACAATCATGAATACAACACGAACACCATCCGACGAACAGGAAATATTGTTCGTAGCTACTTTTGTTCGCTATATTTGGCATGAAAGAAAGTAATTTCGGAGATTAATGATTTGTCAATTTTTAAAATTCCGACTTACCAGCAACAACGGCCGCCTTGCTGACAGCGAAATTGAGCAAATGTTCGAAAAGTTTGGGCATGAAGTTGATAAAGCCGCCCACCAACAGCGTCTCGGCTATCGAACTGATCATCATGGCAGAATAAGTGGGGTTCTTGAGCAAACTCTGCAACCAAATGCCAACTTCAATCGGTTTGAATCGCTAATTTATGGCGTAAAATCTACTTAAAACGCGTTTGGTAACAGAAATTAATTTCGTGCCCATCCCTAGATGTATTTGAGACCAAACTAGCGACTTTTGACGATTTTTAGCCGAAAAATTGCGATTTTTGACCGTTTTTGCCCAACCTCCTTCTACGGATAACCTGTTACATGTATGAGAGGACTGTTCCCCTTATGTTCAGGCTTAGGCTTAGTTTTCAGCCAGCGCAAGTTGGTTAGAGCGTACCTACCCAGCAGTGTCTGGGCAGATGTGAAAAGTCGGTATCCAAATCCAGATTGGGAGCCTGTTCCATCGATCTGTGCGTTTGGTTTATGTCTTTCTGTCGGAGCTCGCGAGAGCCTACAAATAATGCCGTCTGCGTGACAACCAGCAATATCAGCCAGGAAACAAGCAAAAAACCTGGCAGTCTTCTGGCGAATGAAAACAGCGGAATCGATGCCAAAATGGCACAACTGCCGGAGATGAGAAAACCGATCCACCAAGCTCCGTACCATCGTGGGTCGTCGTGGGTCAGGTTCAGACTGAAACTCTGCTCTTTCTAACTCAGCCAAAAGCGTACACCGACCAGCCAATTACTAACTTTAACAGTCAGACACTTAACGCCGTTTATGGTACCGACACCACATAAGGTGCCGGTACCATATAATGGTACCGGTACATAGGGTAGTGGTACTATTATGGTACCCCACGTTCGAGGCCTGCGGTGGTACCATATATGGTACCCCTACCTTCGCATTGGTTTAGGTGCCGGTACCATAAATCGTACCACTCTGTTCAGATTTCGTACCATATATGGCACCCATGGCAATGGGTAGGGGTACTATATATGGTATGACCACAGTCGCCGAACGTGGGGGCACCATATGGTACCAGCACCTTATATGGTGTCGGTGCCATAAACGGCGTTAAGTGCCTGACTGCTTAAGCACGAACAAGTGTGTTTGGCTTTTTCTTAGAATGGAATTAAGTTTGCATGCATGTTCGAATCTCAGGCCAACACAAATCTAGTCAGAGAGTTGGCGAACAAAAGAGTTAAGTGTTCAAGCAAAGACGATAAAACTCAGTACTTGGTTGGAGAACAAAAGATTCGTGTTCGCACTGTGAAGGTAAAAGCGTTTTTAAGTAGAAACGACAGATTTACGTGTTTGCACTTTGCCCGTCGCCATAAATTTTGAGCAACTGTCCGCCGAGCAGATATCCGGCCAACGGGCCCAGAGCGGAGCTGCCGAAGAAAAAGCCTGAAAGCACTTCACCGATACGGTTATCATTTGACTAAAAGCGCGGCCAGTTAAATTTTAAAGCCCACTTGCTTGGCTTCAGACTACCAAAAAACACGCAACCTCAACCGCCAGGCCAAATTAGTACTTTAAATATTTATGGACCAGAGGAAATGCAGACTTCTACTTTCTTTCTTTCTTACCTAAATAGACAGGGGACGAGCGCTGACTGACATTCTCATCGATGTAGGCAACTCCAATGCAGTAAAGAGGCGAAACCCCAAGTCCGTGCAGAGCTTGGCCCAGAAGAAAAATGAACAAGTAGTAACGGAGGTTTTTGTCCTCGCTGGAGACCACAGCCATGGTTTGGTTTGTTCCTGGCACACAGTAATCCGCACCTCCATTGTCCTGCCAGGGAACATAAGGGCCGGTCATAAACTGCGGTAGGGTCCAGACGAAAGAACCGATACCGAGCAGAAACATGCCCCATGCTGTCCACTTGATTTTGTGGTCTGCAATAATCAGGTTCATTTCGGCGCCGCCATTTCGGCACCAAACGGCCGCGCCGAAAGAATATCTGCCCCTTTTTGCGCCCTTATAGGCATACACTAGACTAGGCCTGTTGGAAAGGCCAACCTCCCTCACCCGCCCGAGACAGGTTAAGGGACCCCCGGACCCAAAAAAGTACCAGTAGTGGCTCCAGTACTAACAAACTGGCTCAGAAATCATTAATTTTTAGCCCAAAATTCGCTTGAAAAACTTTTGGAAACCGAATTTGGTGTTTCCACTGCTGATATTTAAGAGAAATCGGGGTTCTTGAAAGCCCTTTTTGTCATTTTTTGCTTGTTTTTAGCTCTAAAACCCTAATTGGCAGCTCAAAATTGCGATTTTTAGCGTCCTTACTGAAAAAAACGTGCTAAAAACGCATTTCTAGGCCTTTTGGAGCATTTTGAAATTTTGGATCCCGCCTCTGGGCGAAACCCCCCTCGACCCCCACCTGAGGAAAAGCCCCCTCCCCTAGGTCGGCCCGGAGCTGTTACATGTATGCAGCATACATGTAACAGGTCATCCGCCGGAGGGGGGTGGGCACTAAAAAACGCTCAAAAATCGAGAAAAATCGCATTTTTTTGGCTAAAAATTGCCAAAAATCGCTAATTTGGGCTGAAATACAGCTAAAAAGTGCTGTTTTGCAGGCGATTTTGGCAATTTTTGTGTGTGAAAGTGTAAAAAATTGCAAAAATTTGCTCAAAAATTTATTTGCAAGAAAAATCGGAGGGGGGTCCCTATCCGGGGGGTCTGGCCTAAGTCGGGTGGGGGGCAGACCCCCCTGTTACATGTATGATGCAAAGGTACCTTTTCCGTAGTGAGAGACGGGAAGCACAGCAATTAGAACGGCGACGTTGTAGACGGCAGAAAAAAGACCAGTCTCAAAACTGGACAGATTGAAACGTTTCTCTAAGGTGCTGATGCTGATTGGAACGAGTCCATTGATCACAAAACTCTGTACCAACGTGCACACACACATACACACCAGCATGGACGGTCGCGTGTGCAAATGCTGCAGCCATTTCGGAGTGCAACTGAAACACCAAACTGTGTTAGAGTTGTAAAAATATTTTGAAAGCCAAAAAATTCGTTTCTTTATAATTTTTGTTTCGAAATTTTTTCAAATTTTTTTTATTGGATTTAACGAACGACTGTCGGCGATGGCTGTGAGTCCACGGGGATTTTTAACCTCTGACCCATTTTTCCGGCATCAACAGCTTGGTCAAATTATCCCATTCTAACGACGAATAAGGCCCTAAATGACGTTTTTCCCTTTCATCAGCACAGCACACGATAAACGAAATGGAAAATCAATAGGTCCAAATATGGTTCATAAATCAATCGAATCTATTTGTCTACCATGTCTGTCACGCACGTCGCAAAAATAATAATCATTAGAATAGAACAACAGCAATTGAAAAAGAAGAGACGAAAAAAACTGAGAAAAACCGACAACAGCTGGATAGGAAGGTTTGTAAAAAAGGTTTCTGTTATAAAAAAGCCCAACAAGACAAACGAAACCAGTTTACCTTCCATATCCGCAGAGCAAGGCGTCGTCTTTGTGTTCAGTCTCGGCATCTGTCGGTTTGGAGTTGTTCTGAGCGTTTTCCTTATCAAAGGCCGCATCGGAAACCAACGCCATTCTACTGTCTTCCTGCTGCATGTAGAAGAAGGGACCGGCGTAAAAAACCGGTCGTCGGGCCTCTTTAACAGCCGAAGAACGAGAATAAGGCGTCCCAACAGTTTACAGCGGCGCAGCTTCGCATCTATCAATCAATACTGACTCCGCCTCCTCCTGCTTCCATTCGTGAAGGACGGAAAAATTAGAATCTGCTGGTAGGCAGGCAGAGAATCTAATTCCCAGAGCTAAAACGGCAGGCAGATAAAAAATAAGCCAATTTTGGCCGGTTGGCCTAGCGACCTAGCGGCAGTGACGGCCGACCGCTCAAGCAATAATTATAAGCTTCTAAACCAGCTGCTCGGCCGCGCCGCAGCCTGAGCCCTGCGCCGAAAGCTAAGCGAATTATCGAACAGAACCGCCACACAAGCAACAGACAGACAGCCTTCAAAGTAGAGTGCGAACAATACCTAAAAAACCCAATACCCCAATACCCAATACCCAATACCAATACCTGAGACCCCCAATACCCCAATACCCAATACCCAATACCCAATACTTGCGTAGCTGGGCCAAAAATTTCATTTCAGTGGACAGGTACATTCTAGTTGTGTAAATTTTGGCGCTGCAATTAAAATTTTTAAGAGGCTGGTTGGGCCGCTGCCCTAGCAGAGCGAGAAAATTTTGAAAAATTTATCCTTTCAGAAAGCATTTAGAAGCCGTTTTAGGCGTAAAATTAGCAGAAATTAACAGTTTTGGTACTTAATATTCAGTAATTCAGTCGTGTTTCTTACTTCCGGCGATTTTTTCCTAACTCGGCCGGAAATTGTGTGCACCACCGCAATTGCCATGGGTACGGTGCAAGTGCATTACGGTGACATTAGAAATGTCACCATTTTTTTAGATAAGAACAGAATAATTAATTACTGGTGTAGCGCTTAGAAAAGCGTACATTTTAGGAAATTCTACTAACGTTTAGTTGATTAGGCCGTCCATAAACGACGACATTCCAGGGGGAGGGGGTCGGCTGAGTTACCACGATAGACGACACACCAGGAGGGGGAGTGGTTAGCAAAAAACGACGTCGCTTTTTCGGAATTTTAGGGAACTTTGATTGTATTATTTTCAATTTAAGTACATTCTGTCAAAGGTTTCTGCAATGCAGAAAAGCTTCAAAAGTGGTTGTAGGGATTTAATCTATTGATTGTGCAGTATGCTACAAGAAACCATGACAGCTCTGTATGTACTGCAACTGAAAACGGCGTCGTTTTAGGGGAGGGGCCCCTAGAAACGACGCAAGGCGATTTTGGGGGGAGGGGGCTCAGAAAAATCGGGATTTTGGAACGACGCCGTTTATGGACGGCTCCTTAACGGAAAACAGCTTACTAAACCGAATCATCGATCAACTTTTTCGATTTTTTAGATCAATTTTTCAGGTCAACATAGATTTTTCTCTATTTTTAATTGTCCAATTTAGTATTGGGTATTGGGGGGTAAAAACCCCAATACCCAATACCCAATACCCAATACCTGGAAAACACCCCAATACACCCAATACCCAATACCCAATACCCAATACCAGTTCTCACTCTACTTCAAAGTGCCGGCCCTCTTTGGCTGTCGTTTTTTCAGGGCCACTGCCCTGGACGCTAATTGAATTTTAACGATTTCCAACGCCTTCATTCATCTTTACTCCAACCCAGACGTTTTTGCACTGAATGAAATTACTTTCTCATACTGAGAGGAAATAACACAACTACATGTGCTATGTAAACAAGGTAACAACATCGTCCATTTTCGGATGAGCAGCAGAGAGGTGTGAACAGAAATACAAGCGTGCCTGGTTAATCCGGACACGTTGGGCGACGGCCAATTTTGTCGGGATTAACGAACCAAAGCTAAACCACCGTTTTTGAGTGAAAATCCTGAATGACAGCTTTCTGTTAGTTGCGTATCAGATTCTGCAGCAGACCTCCACAATAAAAGTCAAAAAGATAAATTAAGCTGATAATAGACCCATAAAAAAGCAAAAAAAAACACTTTTTGACTGATTTCATTAAGAAACATGCCATGACAAACCACAATCCTGAAATAAATGTTCAGCATTCATTCATTTCTGAATGGAACCTTTTGTCAGTCAATAGTGTATTCGACCTATTTTGACCCGCTGAGTTAAAAATGTCCTTTGTTTTTCTCTACTGTTTTTCAATTTTGTTTTTCAATTTTAAGATATTACAGTTCAAACCAAAATTTGCATTAAAGATAGCTGAATATGTCGATTTGGCTCGGTTTCAAAAAGTAGTCAAACCAGTGGTCATAGTAGTCAAATGGTTTGACTACAATATAGTTAAATTTGACTACTCTAGTATTGTACTCAAACGGGCGGTAGTCATAGTCGTAGTCAAACGGAAATTTTGGTATTGTAACAAAACAACAGTAGTTTTCAGTTCAAATTTTGCAAAAATTCTTTCACACTGGTTCAGTTCCAATCAGCCCTCTCTAAAACCAAGCCGTCTTTCAAAATCCAGGGAATGCACTGCCGCCAGCATTTACGCCGTCAGTGCCTGACTGCCGTGTGTCAGACAGCTATCTATTTTGGATCCGTCTATTCAGAATAGATAGCAAAAAGCAACGTTACAAAAAAACTTGAAAGTCCAGTTTGGCGCATGACCAGCCAGCCAGCCTACGTATTTCAGGAAATCTCAGTCTACCAACCAACATGGCCTGTTCTCTGTTGCGAGCTGCTGTGTATGGAACGTTGGCACTTCTCTTGGTACCTACACCCTGAATCTATAAAGACTAGAATTAACTGTTAAATTTCAGCTGGCCAGTCTTTGGTTTCTGAGCCTGACCGGCTATGGCAACCTTTCGAACTACCGACTTCACGATAGGTATCGCTACTTCCGCACGGCTGACGTTGACACAAAACAGATTTGCTATGAGGATTGGATGAAGTTTGATTACCAATCACCAGAAAGAATGGAATTTCGCTATTGCGACTGTTGCAAGCCTGGCGATCCACTAAATCGAAGAAGATGCAAGCAACTTGAGCAGAGAGAAGACTTTGCTCTTTTTCACCAGTACAAGGGCAGTTTAGCAGTGCGATTTGATCCTCCAAAAGACTACACAGCTCAAATTGCAACGGGAGGACTTCTTTCTCTAACTTCTGCTCTCATCGGTCTGGTGGCTGTCCGACTCAAAGGACTGACGTATCTGTTTGTAGGTTTAATCTGCTTTTATTATGAGATAATTCTAATAGATCAATGCCACTGCAGTTTCTATTGATATCAGTGGAATCAGTGCTCTACGTTGGCTACAGCCAGGTCTATAACAGTACGGTAAGCGGCTTCTGTAGTACAGTACTGAGAACTGACAATTTACAGGCCTGTTACCAGCAAGTTCAAGAGATGGAAAGTATCGGTGCAGCCCAGTCTCTGTCTCAGACGGTTCTACTTTGTGTGCTTGTAAGGAAAGTAGCTAGAGTTAACTTGAACTAGTTAGCATCAATTTAGGTACTCAGCTTCGTATTGGTTCTGGTGGAGTGGTGCTACGACTTAGAAACAAACACCGAAACAGACAACCAGGCTGGTAATTGCTTCACAACTGGTGCAAAATTCTAGAATCATGTATTTCTAGCTAATCAATCTTCTGAACGTTCTACGAAGAAGTCAGAAAAACGGGTTACACGATGGTTGAAGTCAGCATCGTTTTCGCTTTTCTTTCTGAGTTTGGGTTGCAGTGCAGAGTATTATTTGATGTGCTAGTGAGTGTTTATTCTTCAATCAATGTACAGGGTCCGCCAAAAAATACAACCCAGCAGATTTTTCGCTGTAGCAACCGCAAATCTCAACCGATTTGAATGAATCCCTTTTTAAATGAAAGATAAATAAATTCTTGAAAGATTAATGTAACGTGTATTAAGATAGCCTGCTTAGTTGCTGAGATATTTGTCCTCAAAGTCAGAACAGAGATTTCGGCCATGAACAAGAGTTATAAAGAACAACCCAGCAGTTTTTTTTACTTTTGCAACCATGAATCTCAACCGATTTGAATGTCGTTTTTTGAATGAAAGATTGATAAATTCTTCAAAGATTGGTGCAATTTTTTATTGATATTCACAGTTTAGTTCTTGAGATATTTGCCTTCTAAGTCGAAACAGATTTAGGCAAAGAAAAAGAGCGATTCCGTTGCATTTCATAATAAAGCAGATTCCTACTGCTGGGGCTAATGATACATTATTGTTGAAGTAAACCGAGTTTCTGTGTCACCAGTAAAGCCTCCAATAGTCCTATAGCAGTAGCAGGAATCCGTTTTATTACGAAATACGAAGTGCAGAATAATAAAAAATTCGCTCTTGTTCACTGCTAAAATCACTGTTTTAACTTTGAGAGCCAATATCTCAGCTAAGCAGAGTAATTTAATGAAAATTTCAGCAGTCTTTTGAGGATTTATTTATCTTTCATATAAAAAAAGGATTCATTCAAGTCGGTTGAGATTTGTGGTTGTTACAGCGAATAATCTGCTGGGTTGTTTTTTTTGGCGGACCCTGTATAATGCTGAGTGGAGCCCTGTTTTAGTGTCAACCATGAAACCCATTACACACACAGACAGAGACAAACTATCTGGTTAACCTGTGCCTTGCTCACAGGCACAGGTTTTCTGACTGGTCTGTTGGTGTATCTAGAACAATACTGGAGTCACAAGAAAGTACTGGTAAAGTACTTGAACACAATACTGGCTACTCTCCTCTTCCTTCTAACATTCGTCTTGCCATTTGTTTACTTCCTCAAAAAGTTTTGTCTCCGACGTAGTTATCAATTTTTTCTTCGTGAATATCGCTATCACTTCGCCCTGGAGAAAATCGGCAACTACTTTCATGATCTTGGCTTTCACTTGACAAATCACCACAAATCGTACGACTTCGCGCTAGCGATCTGGTCATTTCAATGCGGTATGCAGTATTATCTATAAACAGTTACGCTAAGTCAAAACAAAAGTAAAGAGTTTCAGGACTTCGCTCACTCTTTACTTCTATTCTCTTGTACGACATTTATTTTAACCCTTTCTAGCGATCACTTGGCTGTTGTCCTCCGCTCTTCTGCTCTGGTGGACTCTGTTTACATGTGAACTGCTGAAGACTCTCTGGAGTCTTATACGAAACGTCTTTGTAATCACATGGAAACTGCTGGTAAGAGTACTGTATGTTCAAGACATGGCAATAATTATGAATCCGACTGGTTCAGAAACGGACTCCCGAATTAAAGACCCAGCTACAGACTGCGTCTGAAAAGACAGGAGCAGGATTAACAGCAGCTGTGCACCATTACTACCCTATTTGGACAGAATTTATTACTAAGACGGGTGTAATGTTGAAACTGAGAAAGGAGGTACCTGTAGATGATGTACATTTAATAACGCCAAATAGATAAAACGTCTACGTTTCAGGGTCCCGTATCCGAACAGACACCGATCATTGAGGACCCTGAGATGCACTGTGACGAAATCTCTGCTGCTCCGGAAACGGTTTGATTTCTGCAGTGAAAAATGTCTGTGACAGTTAATGGTGTCAGTTGTTGGTCATGGTAATAGGTTTGTTTCACTTATGAGTTACGGGTTAGATTTGAATCTTCATTTATCAGGGTCTGCACTAGAGATGAAACAATATCTGAAACCCCAATACTATTGAAGACCGAAATATCCAATATCCAATATTTTTCAGAATGAGTTCAAAAAATTTGGAATTTGCGGAATGCTAAATTTGAAGCCCATAAAATCATTCTACATGGATTCCATTGTCAGAAAGACAGTGTGAAGCTATGGAAACCAATTAGAAAGTTAGTTCAATAAAGGAAAAGGTTGAAAATTTTGTTTTCATACAATATTTGTGCTGCAAAAGTGAATCAATATGTCAATATTTGGAAAACCTACTGTATGCCCTTAGTACTAGGTTACTCTTAGTGTTTTGCCATTCTAATGGTAAGCTAATCCTCTGTTTTGCTGGTCAACTAATCTCTGTCAAATGTGAACAAACCACAAAACCGCTCTTTCCTATGCACGAATTCTTCTGTTTTCCATAAAAACACACAAATCAGAAAATCAAATCAGTTTCTACAGATTCGTAGTCATATCGTGAGACCAAATACCTGTAATTAAGGGTACCTGGACTCATTCTATTCAACGAAACATTCTTCTAGAATTGCAAATTTTCAAACAAAACATGCAGAAAGCCGAAAAATCTTCAAAATATCTAGTGCAAAATATTATTGGATATTCGGGGGTAAAAACCAATATCCAATACTGGAAAATACCCCAATAAACCCAATACCCAATGCCAAATATATTATTTCATCTCTAGTCTGCACACACATACATATCTCTGGTGATTGTTTGAACCTATTGGTGTGTGAGGTCGACGTGTAAGTCTGTCTGTATAGTAAAATGGGACATGTTTTTAAAGGGCGTATTTTTGGTTTTAGGGCACAGCCAAGAAAATTGTATGGTATACGTACATTATGACTTTGTGTTGTAAATGTCTCAAAGTCGCAGCTTACTAAAATCGCAGATTTTATAAATCCCTGGGACAAAGCAGACTGCAAAGCTTTGATTTTTTCATGAACTGATGCTTATATTGCCCTTTTGAATCTCAATGTTGCTAAAATTTTCTCATCCTTGCTGACCCCATATTTATTAAAAAATCAAGCCGCTTTTCCAAATTCTGGGCACTTTCGCATGGCTCTGTAATTATCCCTGTAAGCGAAACCACCAAACCGTGTTTAAATGTGCACACTTACTGGATGTAACTGGTCCGGGCTGTGGGAGGGGGTATGATGCAGTGGGTATGTAGGGGTGTTTGTCTGCCAGGTTTGTGTCCGGGGAGGCTTCGCCCAGTGAGAGGGTGAAAGTTTCAAAAGGTCCAAAACGCCTGGAAATCTGTTTTCACCACGTTTGAGTCAAGTCAGTCAGTGATCGGACACAATCGACTCTTGAACCACTGACCTATTGAGAGAGCCTAAAAACGAAATTTGGCGTTTTAGAGACCTGAGAGTTGGTACACTACATAATTCGTACTGTTGAGTTGTCATTAACCTGCAAGGAATTTAACGAACTGACGGTTTAGCCCTATAATACATAGCCCATTGAAAGTCTTGCTGCTTGCTGCCTTACTTAAGATTGTGGTCATTGAACGCAACATCCAAAATCGGGGTAAAATCTCTTGCATTAGGCCTACAGTACCAATCCAAGCGAAAATTTATGCAGAACCCGGAGCCAGACAGAAAGACAAACATTAGAGATATGATAAGCTCGAGCTCAGAACAAATTCTTCACGTCTTCATAGATGTTGTGGAAGACCTTGGCCATCTCCTTCTGCGCTCCCTTGGCTACATTGCTCAGGTTCAACTCTCCACTGAATGTGTGCTTCTTCTTTATCACTGTCAGGTCCACACCTGCACTGACCGTTCCCAATTCGGCTGTGCTCAGATGAGCGTCGAATTTGATTTTCTGTATGGAGAACAGTTGATCTCCACTCAAGCCTTTGATCGACACCTTCACAATTCCTCCATACGATTGCTCAGTCAGATGCAACGTTCCCGTAGCAGCATCCAGCGTATGGCAAAGGCCGTCCCCAATCACATCGACTCCCTTGCAAATGTCGCCACAGGCCTTCCTGGTGTCGCGTTTGCAGTTCTTGTCAGTGTCATCACACTTACGCTTGCATTTGTTGATTGCACTGCTGAAGATGGCAACCTTGCAAGCTCCTTTACAAGTTGTGGTTGTGGCGCCGCAAACTTTGTCTCCAGCTGCTGCGCATTTGTCACAATCTGACTTCAGCTTCTTCTTGCAGTTCTCTTGCTCATGCTCCACCTTGGCTTCAGCTTCTTGGATCTTCTTTTTGCCCTCTTCCAACTTCTTCTTCAGCATGTCACGCAGATCTTGCATCACCTTGTCCATGCCGTTCTCAATGAGCACGTGAGCGTTGAATTCCGCTTCTCTGATGTTGCCGTAGGCTGCTTCTACTTCAATCTCACTGTCAAACACGTTGCACAGAGTGCCACCTGTGGCCACCTTGAAATATCTATCGTCAATCACCATTTCTGCATACATGTTGGAGCCGAACAACTCTAAATAGCCGCTGAAGTCCAGTTTCAGGTCCTGAGGGTTTTCTTGGTCAAATGATACATATCCATGTGCCCCGCCACTGTCTTCTTCTTTAGATGCTCTGAACGCAGCAACATTGCCCAGCTTCAATTCAGGCAGAGTGACATTCATGTCCAGCTTCAGTGGTTCTGGGTCGATGGTCACATCTCCAAAGGCTTCCAGACCGATAATGTTCAGCTTGCCAAACAGTCGCAGGCCAGTAGGAATGTCAATGTCGAACTTTGGAAGCGATTTTCCAGAAGGATTAGTGGTGTAGCTAACTGCGGCGCCTTCTGGAAAGCCAGTGTTACTCAGGAAATCGGGCAGATCAGCGTTTTTGCCAAAAGCAGCCAGCAGTTTACCAACGGTGGCTTCCAGTTGTGCGTAAAGGTAGTTTTGAGTGTTGTCCACTGTGTCAACACCAACATAAACGACTGCCTTCAGTCGTCTGTCTTCTTCACCCTCAGCTGGTTCATTTCCCAGGTACAGTTTGCCTCCCATCTCATAAGCTGTCGGTAGTGGCGCTGGCGGAGCAAAAGTGACCGCAAGGTTGACATCGCCCACTGACACACCTTTCAGCCCAAAGGCGTTCTTCCACATTCCTTCTAAGCTAGCTCCCAACTCCAAACCAGCAGGATGGGCACCGATCGAACCGGTCAACACAAGTTGTGGCTCTTTGAACTCGAAGCTGAGACTCATTGCCACTGATTTCTCTGCTGTGTCCACCTCTAACTCTAGATCTTTCATAGTGGCCTGCTTGGAGACCTCGACGTTAAACGGAATCGTGCCAGTGAGGGAGAAATCTTTCTTGCTCACAGTTCCAGTGATCTCCATAGGCTTGTCCTCTTGCAGTATGGTGCCCAGAAACTTACAGAAAGCGTCCTTACATTTCTTTGGTTTGCCTAGTGACGTGGAGAAGGTTAGCTTGTTCTTCTTCAGTGTCTTCATCTGGGCTAACTTGAGTTCAGAGTTCTTGAAAGCCGTCTCTAACTGACTGGCTGGCTTGGCGTTGATAGAAGAGACAATAGCTGAGTAGCTGATCCCATCCAGAAAGCTCAGTTTCAAATTTCCTCCTCCATATTGGTTCAGGAAATCCAAGAACTTGAGATTTTTGCAGCTGGTACTCAGCGCCGCACCATTTTGAGCTTTCTTTGGCGACTTTCTGACCAGCACCTCAAAGGTGCAAACGCCAGCGGTGCCTCTGAAGCCGGCCCAAGTTGTGGTGTCCAGTTTTGCAGCAGCCAGGCTCACGTCTGATAGCTGAGCAAGCTTCAAGTTGTTCATGTTAACACCGACCTATGCAAATTTTGATTAATCACGACGCACTGAAATGCTTTCCAGATTACAGTACATTTGGCAGTTCGCCCTCAATGAGACTCTTGAGAGGAACTTTGTTGATGTAGCCTGATGCAGCATTTTCTTGCTTGTTGTGCAGCACACCAACGCTCCAATCTTTTGTTTTTCCATCCTTCTTCATTACAGTCACTCCATAGCTCCCCTCACACTTGCCGCTGGCTACAGACTGCAAGAGAAGATTGACCGAAAACTTATGAAACCAATATCTATTTACCGAAACTTCCTTGTAGAGCAGAGGCATGCCAAGCAAAGAGAAGCTGCACTTGTCTTTGTTTGTGGACGGAGTCAGTTGGTACTGACACTGTTCCGGAATGGCTACCTTGACTCCACATTCACCCACTTCAGTCTCTCCTTCTGTGGCATAGTCCAGGAAATCTTTGAGTGCATTTGACTTTTCGGCCGCTCTTGGTAGTAAGCCTGATAGGACCAAAGGTGCGCAAAATATGAAGATGAATGAACCGAGTCCAGTCATGTTTGGTGGAAAACCGCGCAGAGGAGGCGGTGTAACCCTAAAAAAGGACAGTTAGCGATTCATACCAGACCCGAACTAGACAATTTCAAAAAAGTATCTGAAGAGATTGGGTAATTCGTTGCCATAAATGTGTTTCCGAGAAACAGATGTCGGTAGTACAAATACGCACCTGTTGGAACATCTGTCGAAAGCAAAATTCCAATGCTGCTTTCAAATGAACTGCAAATACGGCTGTATCCCCAGACCATCATACCACTGTTACTACTGCAGAGGTAGACCAGCATTTGGATGGATTTTGTCCTTCATCCTCCAAAGAACTTCCTGGGCATTTGCATCTCGGAGGAACCTCAAATTTCTACATATCGAATCCCAGCTGTTTCCTCCTTAGGCGCACTCTCATCCATCTTTATAGTTATTTTTACTGCAGTCGCACGCAAGTATAAATCTAATCGCCGCATTCAGGGACGTGCGCCTCTTCAAGAACCCAGTCAACTACCGCTTTGTCTTGGACTGGGCAGTCAGCCAGCTAAGCGCGCGCAATTTGAATTGATGCCTCCTTGCTCTTCCGATTACGCAAATGACAATACAAAACTAAACAAATTTATTTGGATTTTTCACAAAAAGAAACGTGTTTCGCGCACAAGTAAATGTACAGCGTCGTCAAACAACAACTGAGGTTAACATATAAATAGCACAGAAATGTCATGTGGTCAAACATCAAAACAGTCGTTCGGAAGCTTCACTTTCGTTTTTAGGTCTGATTCTAAAATTTAAAGGTACAGTACACAAGTTGGGCTGTTAGACTAAACTAACTTACCGGTGCACATGTAGCCATAGTAGGTCATTTTGAAGGCAATCTGTTTCATGAACAACTCCGGTTTAGTGCGTCTGCTGTGCACATTGAGTACGCAGTGATTCCAGCGGTGCAGAAAGGTAGCAGAAGAACACTTGACGCTCATAGCGCACATGCATTTGCACTGTTCTACTGTAACGTTGTGGATGAGATCGTAGGCCGAGTTTACCATCGAATGCTCTGGCATTATCTCGAAACAGGGATTCAGTTGTCCTAAACGAAAGAAAACGGTACTGTAGTAATCCGGTCAGTCCTTGGTGTGGATACCTTTGCGTCCTACTAACGCTTTGATAGGATCAAATTTTGCCAATTTGTCTTCTTCTCCGGACACTCCTGAAAAGCCTTTTGCTACTTTTATTATAATAATTACAGTATAGATAAAAATGTCCACCCCATTTGCTCAAACGGTTCGTTCTCAGTCAGTTCTTAATTGATTTGGCGCAAAGTTTCAGCAAAAATTAACAAGAGAACTGGCTACAGCGTATTTTGCCAGTTTGGTGCGAAAATTCCAACTCATATGTACTGGTTTTACGACATCATGAACACAAAGAATCATAAGTACAATCGGTAATACAAAGTGTACGGGTCTGAAACTTACAGGAATAATTGGTATTGCCAATGGGCAGAAAATACTCACTGGGCACTACTCTAACTCAATATAGCGCCCGAAAGCTGACGGAATTTTGGAAAAAAGTTGGAATTTTCGCACCAAACTGGCTCAACGTTGTGGCTAGTTGTCTTGTTAATTTTGGCTTTTGAGAAAATTTGAGCCAAATCAATCGAGAACTGATCGGGAACAAACCGTTAGAGTTCGATTCGAAAAGGGGGTGGACTGGCCGGCACTGTTGGTGTAGTGGTTTAGGCCGCAAAGCCACTGTGCGCGACGTCGTGCGCTCATCCTTTCGGCGCGGCAGGCGAGTTTCTTGGCGCAAAGAGTTGGTCATCGGCGCAAAGCTCCACCCAGACTACCGAAAGCTGGTGACAGCGAGTAGGTAAAATGGGAACCGACCGGATCTGCCGTTGCACCGAAGCCACTCCACAAAGCATGCCGCCTTGGGAAGAAGATCTACGATGTCAGAAGTTGTCTGAGAGACCAGCTATGCTGGGAGCCCTCTAAAATACGGGGCACCGGCGGCCGTCGGGAACTGTCAGAATCATGGCATCAACACGCCGGCCGCCATCCTGGTCACAAGCAGCATGGCTAGGAGTGGCTGGCAGTGAAAGAAGGGCAACGTCCGAGATGACGAATCACGGGGGTCAAATTGACCACGAGTCTGATCGGATCGGATCGGATCAGATCGCGGGCGGTCGTTTTATCTATACTGTATTACACTTGCACTAGGATGTTTAAAGGATACCACTAAGAACCAAGAACTATAAAGACTAAAACTAAGCCCTAGTTTCTATCCCCCAAGAAACTTTAGGCCTCCCTTCCCCGACGCAAAAATGTAGATATTATACCACCGGCCCGGACCTGTTGCATGTTACTAGGATAAGAATTGCTATACCTTGAGTGAGCAAAGTAACTGCCAAGGCCGAGAAAATGTAGAACAACATGGTGACTGACTGACTGGCTGAGAGACAGATGGAAACAAACAAGATAAGAGTGTGGGCAGGAGGAAAGGAAGGCGAGAACAAGGATGCGTGAAATAAGGCGGATTAGATGGCGAGAAACGGATAGAGTGCTTCTTTGAACAGTTTTTGCGCGGCCGGCACCAAAGAAAAATGCGAACGATTCGGCGGTCGGTTGACTGGTAAATTACGTCGGCACTGTCGTTGACCAAGTTTTGAATTAGAGTCCTATTACCAGAGCGTACTAGGCTCTCTTGAATAAACACATTTCTTATTGCCTTTTATGTGCTGTTAAACTGGCTTTTGTAGACCAAAATTCGGGATGCGCGTGAGAATTTTAAACTTCCCAATCGGAGGAGGGAGGAAGGTCATCTCTCTTTTGTACGTTAGGTCGCAATTTTTAAATGTACAATTTCACCGATTTACATAATCGAACCAAGTAAAACAGACGCTGATTTTTTGTAGACGCAAAAATCTCGGCGCGTTAGTTTCACTGAAATTGCCTGACGCAGGCGAGATGGCGATAAATTAACGCGCGGCGTAAAACATCGAAATGATGTGCATGGTTTAACGCTCTCTGGTTTCTTGCCTGGCATAAAGGCACTTAAGGACATTCATGTATGTAATATAGTAGCCGTAGCAGCACATATACCAGAGGGTCATACTAGCTAATAAGAAAGCTTGAATTTGAAGGATTCCTGACTAATGGTGGGGTGAAAACCATAAATCCCAATACTCGTTATGAGTTGCCGAAACTCTAACCTGGCAAAATGCACAAAAGGTTTGTGCCCGTTTCCACCTTTCCCGTTTCCTCTTTTCCCATTTCCTCCTTTCCCGCTTCCTCTTTTCCCGTTTCCTCCTTTAAGAGTCCCGTTTCCTCCTTTTTCATTTTTTTTGCGTTTTAACAAAATTCAGACTGCTTTAACAGTCAGGCACTTAACGCCGTTTATGGTACCGACACCATATAAGGTGCCGGTACCATATATGGTACCGGTACCGTAGGTAGTGGTACCATATATGGTACCCCCACCTTCGAGGTCTGTGGTGGTACCATATATGGTACCGGTACCATATATGGTGACGGTACCATATAAGGTGCCGGTACCATATATGGTACCCCCACCTTCGCGTTTTTCCGATACCGGTACCATATATGGTACCACTCCGTTCAGATTTCGTACCATATATGGTACCGGCACCCATGGCCATGGGTAGGGGTACCATATATGGTGCCGGTACCATATATGGTACCACCACAGTCACCGAACGTGGGGGCACCATATATGGTACCGATGCCATATATGGTGATGGTACCATATATGGTACCACTACCCTCGGTACCGGTACCATATATGGTACCGGCACCTTTTATGTTGTCGGTACCATAAACGGCGTTAAGTGCGTGACTGTTTAATTGTCATTGTCATCCGAAATCAGGCAGCCATCAGGCAGACATGTAAAGTGGGGGGTCAGCGGAATCGGCCGGCATGGTGTGCGTTGGACATCCCTATGACCCCAAAGTAAAACCCTATAACAGTTCCGCCCAACGCCCTCTGGGTAGCCAGCAATGGCCATCGGCGGTTCTCTCTGATTGGGCCATTTTCCATAGTAAAACTCGAAAACACACCAAACAAAAATGCATGTTTCTCCGGGGGGCTACCTCGCTCAGGCACGTGCTATGCACCGTTCTAAAGTTCACATCATGAGTTTTCAGAATCTGTAATAAAATTTGTGGCGATTTTTGTTATTTCAAAAATAATCCATCCCGAAATATGGACTGATCACGATTTTGTCAGTTTTTATGGAAACGAGAGTTTCTCTGGGGGGGCTACCTCGCTCAGACATGTGCTATGCAGCGTTTTAAAGCCCACATCATGAGCTTTCAGAATCTGTAATAAAATTTGTGGCGATTTTTGTTATTTGAAAAATAATCGATCCCGAAATATCGACTGATCACGATTTCTTCAGTTTTTACGGAAATGAGAGTTTCTCTGGGGGGCTACCTCACTCAGACATGTGCTATGCAGCGTTTGAAAGCCCACATCATGAGCTTTCAGAATCTGCAATAAAATTTGTGGCGATTTTTGTGATTTCAAAAATAATCGATCCGGAAGTATCGATTGATCACGGTTTTATCAATTTACAGCATCTGACTAAAGTAGCTAAAAAAGAAAATGGGATGACCAAATTGAGGTTTTCTGGTACGCCAAATTCATTGGCGACGCCCATTTACAGCTAGAATCACGATACTTGATCCATTATCGATTTTTTGCTGTGCAGATACCCAACTACACTGATGTTAGTGGTTTTTGGGCATGCCGATTTCAACCACGATGTTGGTTTAGAGATGTTTATATGTTGTTTAGTTTAGTTATGCTGCTGTTTAGTTGCACAACAAAAATCGATAATCAATCGAAATCGATTATCGAATTAAAACTCGATGATAGCTCTAAACCAGCATCGTGATTAAAATCGGCATGCCCAAAAACCACTAACATCATAGCCTGTGTAGTTGAGTCATCTGCACAGCAAAAAATCGATAATCGATCAAGTATCGTGATCCTAGCTATAAATGGGCGTCGCTAATGAATTTGGCGTACCAGAAAACCTCAATATGGTAATCCCATTTTCTTTTTTAGCTACTTTAGTCAGATGCTGTAAACTGATAAAACCGTGATCAATCGATACTTCGGAATCGATTATTTTTGAAATAACAAAAATCGCCACAAATTTTATTACAGATTCTGAAAGCTCATGATGTGGGCTTTCAAACGCAGCATAGCACATGTTTGAGTGAGGTAGCCCCCCAGAGAAACTCTCATTTCCGTAAAAACTGAAGAAATCGTGATCAGTCGATATTTCGGGATCGATTATTTTTCAAATAACAAAAATCGCCACAAATTTTATTACAGATTCTGAAAGCTCATGATGTGGGCTTTCAAACGCTGCATAGCACATGTCTGAGCGAGGTAGCCCCCCAGAGAAATTCTCGTTTCCATAAAAACTGACAAAATCGTGATCAGTCCATATTTCGGGATGGATTATTTTTGAAATAACAAAAATCGCCACAAATTTTATTACAGATTCTGAAAACTCATGATGTGAACTTTAGAACGCTGCATAGCACGTGCCTGAGCGAGGTAGCCCCCCAGAGAAACATGCATTTTTGTTTGGTGTGTTTTCGAGTTTTACTATGGAAAAACTGAAGAAATCGTGATCAGTCGATATTTCGGGATCGATTATTTTTCAAATAACAAAAATCGCCACAAATTTTATTACAGATTCTGAAAGCTCATGATGTGGGCTTTCAAACGCAGCATAGCACATGTTTGAGTGAGGTAGCCCCCCAGAGAAACTCTCATTTCCGTAAAAACTGAAAAAATCGTGATCAGTCGATATTTCCGGATCGATTATTTTTGAAATAACAAAAATCGCCACAAATTTTATTACAGATTCTGAAAGCTCATGATGTGGGCTTTCAAACGCTGCATAGCACATGTCTGAGCGAGGTAGCCCCCCAGAGAAACTCTCGTTTCCATAAAAACTGACAAAATCGTGATCAGTCATTATTTCGGGATCGATTATTTTTCAAGTAACAAAAATCACCACAAATTTTATTACAGATTCTGAAAGCTCATGATGTGGGCTTTCAAACGCTGCATAGCACATGTCTGAGCGAGGTAGCCCCCCGGAGAAACTCTCATTTCCGTAAAAACTGACGAAATCGTGATCAGTCCATATTTCGGGATGGATTATTTTTGAAATAACAAAAATCGCCACAAATTTTATTACAGATTCTGAAAGCTCATGATGTGAACTTTCGAATGCTGCATAGCACGTGCCTGAGCGAGGTAGCCCCCCAGAGAAACATTCATTTTTGTTTGGTGTGTTTTCGAGTTTTACTATGGAAAATGGTGGAATCGGAGAGAACCGCTGATGGCCATTTCTGGTTACCCAGAGGGAGTTGGGCGGAACTGTTTTAGGGTTTTACTTTGGGGTCATAGGGATGTCCAACGCACACCATGCCGGCCGATTCCGCCGACCCCCCACTTTACATGTCTGCCCGATCTCGGTTGGCAATGACAATTAAGGTTTTCCATGATGTTAGAATAGCGCCAGGCTTTACTTTTTAGTATTGCATTATTATAAGACTGCTTTAATATGTGCTTTGCTTTCCATGTTGTTTCCGGGCCTAGCGGGGCCGGCCGGTGGCCCAACAAAGGCTGCCCAACAATCGGTTACCAACAAAGGGTGCCCAACAAACGGCGATTAGATTAGTAAATTACAAGTGTAATTACAAAGAACAAAAGAAATGTAAAGAAGTGGGCAGTGTCAGTGAGGTGAGTGTTGGTGCGTGTACCTCACCTCTGGTTACTCTCCTCTAGCCGTGTCTGTAAGACTGTCTGTCGAGTTGTGTCTGTCGCCAACATAAACGTGTCAGGCGATTATGGAGCAATTAATTTCTTATCAAACACAACGTGGCAAAAGTGCCGTCTTTTATCGAGGCTACCGATACTTTAAGATCGAAGGAAACCCGGAACTGGATCGCATCTGGTGGCGTTGCAACACCTCAAATCGCTGCTGTTCGGTTGTTCTCAAGTCGATTTTTTATATTCCTATTCTCTGTCCTTAGCCTTAGTCCGCTGTGCAAAATTATACGAGACTTTTGTTGATTTATAAGTGTGTTTGTACGTCGTTCGTATGTGTGCTGGTTAGAAGTAAAGCCTGGCGCTATCATAGGAAACCTTAAAGCAGTCTAAATTTTGTTAAAACGCAAAAAAACTGAAAAAGGAGGAAACGGGACTCCTAAAGGAGGAAACGGGAACGGAGGAAACGGGAAAGGAGGAAATGGGAAAGGAGGAAACGGGAACATGCCGCACAAAACAGAACTTTCCAAGTCATGTCAATCAAATTTTATTCGCACCCGACCCGATCTGACACCCGATCTGACCCGATCTGACGATCTGACGCTGGATGATCGGTGGTTGGTAGCACCGGCACAAGCTCAGTAACATGCATTCTGACTTTTCAGGAAGTACCCAATAAATTTCGGTGTCCTCTGGATTAACGAATCACTTTCTTTCCCAAACAAATTTCAAAGTTGGGACAGCAAATCTTTTGTCCGGATGCCATCGGAAGGCGAATAACGACAGTGGCGTATCCAGGGGTGTAGGGTGTGTACACCCCCTTTGCGGTGGAGGTAGGAAGAAAAAGTCTGTCAAAAATATAAGAAACTAATGAATTATGTACTAAAACTGTCTATTTTGTGCTCAGAATGCCTTCCAAATGCGTTTTTAAAGGCCAAATTTTCTAAATTTTCTCGCCCTGGTCGGGCAGAAGCCCAACCAGGCCATTATAAACTACTAAAACTTGTAATTTCTGTTAATTTTAAGCTCGGAATGCGTTTTAAATGCGTTTTTGAAGGCTAATTTTGCTAAATTTTCTTACCCTGGTTGGGCAGCGGCCCAACCAGGCACTTTCAAAATTTTACACCCCCCTTTCCAAAATCCTGGATACGCCACTGAATAACGAGGTCCGGATTAGCGAGACATATGACTGTAAATTGAGGAGGCAAACGCATAACGAAAGACGTATTGTCTTACTGCAGTGTACGAGCTTTGGGCCCACGCTTTGTATTTGCATGTTACGTATGCCAGTTCGCATTTTCCGTGCGATTGACCTCTCTCACTCTCGGCGCTATTCTCTTTCTGTGCGTCTGTACAGATACGTTTGCTGTCTTGACTGCGGGCTGGATAACCGATCATCCAGCGGTGTTCAAACTCTGCAACCTTGCGCTGCACTGCCCGTATTTCTCATCTTTATAAATAAAGGTACAACAAAAATTTTTGACTAACTTTTGGTGTCGGTTGCTTAGGTGTCTGTCTGTCTGTCGTACAAATCCTCATGTGTAGTCTGTGCAACACAAATCTGGCTGAACATTATTACATTATTTAACTGAACTTATTGAATCTCTACATAACTACTTTATAAATGCATAGCCCTCTAGTAAGAAATCACATCACATTTGAATTTCAGAATTTCTCACCCATTTTTAAAAACAGTGGGAAAACGCCAAAACTAGTTTTCTGACTATAACTTCCGAACAGAACAATATTTTGTAAAGCTAGCCACTCACTCTGCAATTCTGCTTATTTATAAACTTATTTTTGAAACAATTTTTTTATAAATTTTTGAATTCATACTTTCATCAGGAGCCGATTTCATTGTGTAAACCTGATATACCAACGAATTATTATATTTGCTTTTGTAAAACTAACTATTTAGCATCGAATGAAAGAACGAGGTAGCAAATATTGCAAGACACGGTCAGAATCACAATTTCACATGCTCTCGCAACAGCTTGCGACTCGCAACTGCTCTCGCAACTTTACGAGAGTGAAAAGAGTTTCGTGCAAGGCACCCATGCGCTCACGCAACTTACGAGAGTCGCAAGTCAAGTTGCGAGAGTCGCAGCCACTTGCGATATCGCAACTTGCGAGAGTTTCATGCAACCGGGTCAGTGTTTCTTATTTTCGGCGGATTTTTCTTCTTACTCCACCGGAAAGGGGTGTACCAGACCCGCACCACCTGGGTACAGTACTAATACATTCTGTATCACTAAAAATGACAAATTTCAACTGAATCACAAACGTTATCTTAGATAAGAACAGAGAAATTGGACTAATTACTGGTACTAATAAGCGGACAGTATAAGACATTCTTAACCTTTAGTTTATTAAGGCAAAAACGGCTTTCTATACCTACTGTAATCATCGGTCAATCTTCGATTTTTCAGGTCAGTTTTTCGTTCAACAGCGATTTTTATATGTAGGTCCTGATTAGTAATGGGTATTGAGGCATAACACCCCAATACACCCAACACCCAATAATAATACCTGTTCGCACTCTAACTACTGTACATATACCCTACTTCATTTCTATCTGATATGCGCACAAAAGTTAAAATATCATTTCCAATTCCATATCTAGGTTCACTTTCAGTTTTCAGATGAAGGATGAAGATAATAAAATGTTCTACCAAATTTTTAAGGAATCATAGCAAAAACGGCTTCGAAATTCACAGTGGTGAAATAGCTGTGGAAAGCAACTATCCTACCGCAGCAAAATAGTCAAAATATGCTAAGTTAACCAAAGAGTTAGCGCAAAATGAGCTTGGTGTAAAAGCCTAAGTTGAGTGTAAAGAAAAAACAGAAACTAAATTGTTTAGTAATTTGGCACAATACAGTACGGCACGGAGCTGTTGACCGCTCAGGAAAGCTGAAAAAGGCATGCTAAGAAATTGCATAGGGTGGCGCCAGATTTTTATTTGTCTACAAGGGAATGAAATGAAAACAGATGCTGAACTTTTTTACTGCATTTTCTGGCTTAAATACACACCGAACTTTTCTGTCATAGCCTGCCCCCGGCCCGGCCCGGCCCGGTGCGGCGTCGAATTTTTGGGCTCGGCCCGGCCCGTGCACATCTCTAAGTCCGACTGTTCAGTTGCAGGGCAAACAGGACAGCCTCCAGGTGCCATGAACAGCAGAAAGGTCACTTCCTTTGTATTGCTGCTGCTGGTGATCTCAAACGGCTGCGTGCAACCAACAGATGCCGGCTGGTTCAGCTTCATTCGGGACAGAGTCAAGCAGACTTTCCAGAAAGTCGGGCATGCCATTGGAAAGGTATTCAAAGAGCATTTCACAGCCCGTTAAATTTTAACCCTTTACCCCGTTCCTCCCCCACCCAAACTATATTTATGGTTTCTGAAGGAAAGGAACCCTATTTATGTAGAGTTCCTGAAACCCAAAAAAATATGTAGGGTTTTGAAACCCTAATTTCGGTTCGAAACAGTCTTGAAACCCTATATTGGTCGCCAGTAGTATTCTCGACCCTGAATTTTTGTACTTTTTAACCCAAAATAGGATTTTAGCGTTCCCAATCCCCAGAACCTTAGAAGGGGGCTTCCCCGAAACTCAGGTTTCGAGCAGTGTTGGTTGTACCTAGCTCAGATTTCTAAAACTCGTTAAGTATTCAGTAAGTAAATTCAGATTTTTTTAAATTCAGTAAGTACCGGATTTTTTCAGGTAGGTACTCTCCATATATTTTTTGCACAGATGCGGCGACACCTATTGCAGAAGCTTACTTAGTTTAGTAAACAACTCAGTAAATTACGAAGTGCCGAGTTTAGCGAATTTTTTTCTAATTCAGTAATTCAAAATTGAAACTCGGTATTCATTCAGTAAGTAAAATTTAAAAAATTTTACCGGTAAATAAAAGTACTTACCTTAATTCAAAATAACTAAGTACCGAGTAACTTTTACTCAGTAAATTTATTGGGAACAACACTGATTTCGAAGTCTACAAATCCCCAAGCAAGCCCCCAGCTACATTCGTACATCTTTGATTTTATCTAGGTGGCCCACACAGCTGGCAAAGTAATTGGAGTTGCAGAAAAGATAGCACCGGTGATCAGTTTGATTCCAGGCATTGGACCTGTTGTGGCTGGAGCCATAAGCACTGCAGGAGAGATCGCAGCTCGTGTGAAAGATGCCGCTGGAGTTGTTAACAAGGTCGTATTGTACCCGTTCATAGATCATGTCCAGTGTTTAGTTTCAGTTGGTCCCACTAAAGAGTAAACTGGGAGACGTTCGAAGTCATGCGATCAATTCTCTCGTTTCGCCCTCCAATGTGCCTCTGCTGCGGTCGGCTCTGTCCGCTCTGACCAACGGGCAGTTGACCCGACTGAGTGATCAAGTGAGCCAGATCTACGGCCAGACCCAGTCGGTGGACCAGGACCTGACCGTTGTCCGGTCGATCACAACGCGCATCAACGGTGCAGTTGGACTGGCCAACCAGAAGTTGGACTCCTTGACTGCGCTCTCCAAGTCAATACAAGCAGACATAGACAGCATCAATGCCAGCATAATCAGAACCATTCTTAGGTTAGTAGTTTAGTTGGTCCCTCAGCTTATCTGAATAATAGGCAGTTGCGTATTTCAGTTCAGCAGCGGATACAACGAAGCAAATCGAAGCTCTCGAAGCCACCGTAACGGCGGGAATAAAGGGTTTGGGCTCAAAGATGGATGACATATCTCTGGAGCTTGTCAATGGAGTTGGGTTCCTGGATTCAAAGCTCAGTCAACTGAGTGTCCAGCTGAGTGAGGGATTCTACAAGGTGTTACAAGGACAACTGGAAGAAGACACGAAGGAGGCTAGAGAGTGCTACAGAAAGGTGAGCTCCATAGACATTCGATTACAAATGATTAGTAGAACTGATTTAGATCAGAGAAACCCTGACACAGGAGAGTGGTGGTGTTGCCAAATACAAACAGCTGCTGAACCCAGCCTACCTTCAAGACCATCCAGAGGAAAAGCCGGCCATACAGAGTTTGGTGTCAGACCTGAGCAACACCAACACTGGAATCGAAGCCTGTTGGAGAGCACTGAGAGCCATCTATGACCCTGCTGTAGGAGGCGGTATCATCGAACGACATCTGTTTGAGAAACTGAAAGACATGTTCACGGCTAGAGTGGGTTCAGATCTGATTCTGTGTTACGATACGATGTGACAGGGGGGACCGAAGTTCTATGATTAGGCCTTTGCGGCCCATTTCCCAACCCTGTATGTACGGAATCGCCGTTGCTCAGCCACTACTGTAGCTTCCAGCATGCATGGATCAGAATTCATCGTCCAGTTCGCTCCAGTGGTGGCAAGTCGGTCAAGTATGAGAGCGGCCCGATTCGGTGAACCTCTGGTTTTGGCCTGATTGATCGCATCTTGTGAGCCAAGATGGTCTCCGATCATCCTTCTCCAAGCATGTTTTCTGCTGTATGGCTTCCAGATGCTTAGGCAGATCCAGTCGGTTCCCATTTACCTACTTGCAGTCACCGGATTCGATGGTCTGGGTTGGGCTTTATGCCGAGGACCGACTCTTTGTGACAATAAACTTGCCCCGCCGAATGGATGAGCGTGCGAGTACGTTCAGTGGCTTTACGGCCTAAACCACTACACAAGTGTGCTTGGCTATTCAGTTATGTCCTTTTATTGATTGCAGTACCCAGAAGCCAAGAAACAGGCGACTGAAGCTGCGGTGAATCAGCTGAAGACAATGCCACAGATGAGAGATCAAGTGATGACTCAGATGACCGATCTATACACCTGGGCATCCATTCTGCGTTTAGCCAAAGCCATCTTAGTCAGTTCTGACACCAGCTCGACACGATTTGACAGTGATTCTTTGGAAAAAGGAGTGAGTCATACTGATCTGTATGTAGTTTTCTTGCAATTCAGACCAGAGAATTCAGCTGGCCTTTCTGGTGGACCGCTTCGAGACAGATCTCTACCTGATTTCTCGCAGCTTCTCAGAGAGTTTTCCGTCGTGTCCCAACACCTATACCATCCTAGAGGCTGTGAACAACAACCGTCTGGTGTGCGACTCTGAACTTATAGAGTATTCATTAGCAGATGAACAAGTCTGCTCCGAAAGTGACAACTTCCAATGCGACACGCAGGCTCCCAGTTACCCAGTGGGCACTCTGTGTGCATTCGTGTGTTTAGCTGAGTCGCCTGGTCTGTCTAGCTTCTCTTGCGGTCTCAACGGCGCTTGGTCAGAGACTGACTTAATGCAGAGAAAATCCCTGCTTCAGTGCATTCAGGCTTCCAACGGAATAACAAGCGTCAACAGTAAACTGGACAAAATCGACCAAACACTGAAGACAACTGGTAGAATGGAATTGTCTGACGCTGCAAAGTACGTAATTTATATTGATTGCTTGCAGCTAGTGAGACCAAATGTTGGAAGAAGACCACCGTCTGCAATGCTGATGGTAAAAATAGCAAGAGAAGCGTGATCTACCTCGACAGACACAACGTAAACTGCGGTCCGAAGGCCTTCCTGAATGCATTGCACTTGAATCGCTGTGTAATCAATGGCAAAGTCAATGGCATTTACTATAAGTACACGTGCTGCAGCTTAGAACTTGTCAGACTGCCTGGTACGTAGAGTGTTGTGTTGTTGAATTTAGTTAGTTTTTTTACTAAGTAAAAACATTAGTTTGTTAGTTAGTTAGTTACTAGCCTTTGTTAACTAAACTCAACTCAAACTAAATTCATTTTCAGCAAATTACTAAGTAAAAAATCGTGTTAGGTACTTAGTTATGAGTTTAGTAACATTCAGTTTAGTTATCGTGTTAAAGATAGGCTCTTCGGCAATGTGTGTATGTATATAGTTTTGAGTCTAAATTCTCAAATCGAGTTCTATTCGATAGGAGGTCTCTCACACAATGGGCATGAGGTCTCACTTGTTGTAAAATCATATGTTTGTGACAAAATGAATACTCGTTAGCATTCGCAGGGTTTTATGTACGCATAATTACGTACAGGTCATCCATCAAAGGGGATTGTGGGTTTTGAGTCAGGTTTGAGCCCAAATGGGGGTGGAGGTTTGAGTGCTAAAAACGCAAAAAACTACTAATTGCACAGCCGACCTAAAATTGTAAAAAAAAGGTAAAAGTTGGCCCAAAAATGACGTCCCAGAAAAATTGGAGGGGGAAGTCTTCTCGAGGTTCCGATCTGCCGGTTGGCCTCAGCTGGCATATTGTAAGACAGTATGACTTATTACTTACTAAATTCAAATTGAAAAATTTTTCCTAGCTTTTACTGATTAAATTCAGAAACTTTTAGTTCGGCACAATACTTGTACGGAATAAATCGGTGTTTTTTCAAGTCTCAGAAAACTTTGCTATGTGCAGAAATTTCAGTGAATCATGTCCAGTGTTGGAAGAAAACTACCGGTTGCACTTCCGATGGTCTGAACAGCAACCGAAGCGTGGTGTATATGGACAAACACAGTCTGGACTGTGGTCAATATGCTTTCCTGAGCGCGTCACATCTGCGCCGTTGTCTAGATAGCTCTGATCAATACAAAAATATATATTTTGCTTACACATGTTGCACTTTGACACTTGTGTAGAATGAATCTGTAATGCCAGGGTTAGGTATACTAGAAATGTAAACTTAAACTTTTGATTTTCAATTGCATTTCTTAAAATAAACAGTTCTCATTCAACCGTCTCTATTTGGTTTCTTCGATTGTACCGTCATCACACTGTGGCAGAAAAACACAGGCAATGTTGAACGGCAGCAATTTGTTTTCAGCATGGATACAACAAGCAACACGAGTTGTACTTGTAGATGGAAGGGTGAAGACAGATGTGCAAAGAACGACTGTCAATACAGTTTAAGATGGACAACAACGCTGATTCCAGAGTAGGATTTAGCATGGGGATGGGATCCCAATACTGTAATTTTAATAGTGAAATTTTATTTTAATTTAATATTAATATAATAGAACTAGCCGATTATAATTTTAATTTAATATTAATATAATAGTCCCCTGTTAATTTTAATTTAGATTTAATATTAATACTATTAAATAACAATTTTAATAGTATTTTAATAGCATTTTAATAGTATATTCTAAAATGCAGTTGAAAAGTTTTGGTCACACTTCAGCAAACTTTCAAAACAACATCTTTTGCTTGAAGTTGTTAGTGTTACTTGAAAATTTAATCTGAGATGCAACTTAGAAGCATTTTTGTGTGGAAATTTACAACCATTTTTTAAAATGACTTTGTCTGAACCTGGTTTTAAATTGCATTCGAACACAAGTAGCTATAGAAAAAATCTATTGAGGCACAGATAAAGAGATAATTTTGAAAGGAAAGACTGTTACATAGTTTATTGACTAGATTCAGGTCATTTTGTCATTCATGCCTATTAGTGAGAAAAGTTCCACTATTTCCAAGTGAAAACACATTCGAGATTCAGAGGGCAGTCAGAAATCTTCAATCTTCATCATTTTCTGAAGTAAAATTATGTAACTCCTTGATTGTCAAACATGGTTTAACTATTAAAATGCTATTAAAATACTATTAAAAATAAATTTTAATATTCAGCCCCTGTGTGTATTTTTAATTTAATTTAATATAATAGTAGGGCCTCTATTTTAATATTAATATAGATTTAATACTATTAAAATGGCACTATTAATAATAGTTTCATTTTAATATTAAGAGTCAGTCTCTGAACCGATCGAGTCTCATTCTTCAGACCCAAAATTGAAACTTTGGCGCAGGAAGTTGAAAGTTGGTGCACTGATACCCCTTGATGAGTTGTTAAACCACTGCAAAGGAATATCGAATTCGACGCTCCACGCTCGAGATATAAGCCCGCGAAAATCGGCTCTCTTAACTATGGGACCAAAATATCAAACTCGCATTTCTAACTTACCAGTTGGACTTTGAAGTTGAAAATTGTGGATTTTACATAATTTTGAGCACTTTAAGATTACGTAGTCCAATTTCACTTTTGAGGAAAACATTTTTTTTCGGCCTCCTTTGGCGCCCCATAGCTCGTCTGGAACCCCGTCTAGTCATATCTTTTTATTTCAGATTATTCTAGCGCTATCAATTAGCTACGTTTTGGTACAAAATACGTCGAGCCAGCTGCCCGCATTTTTGAGAAATGTGGCTTCAAAGTTGAAAAACCCCAGACTTTGCATTATTTTTTGAGCATAAAATTTCCAACTCTGATTTCTAACCTACCAGTTGGAGTTTGAAGTTGAAAATTACAGCTTTTACACAACTTTTTGAGTACTTTAAGATTACGTAGTCCAATTTCACTTTTGAGGAAAAAAATTTTTTTCGGCCTCCTTTGGCGCCCCATAGCTCGTCTGCAACCCCCCTAGTCATATCTTTTTATTTCAGATTATTGTAGCGCTATCAATTAGCTACCTTTTGGTATAAAATACGTCGAGCCAGCTGCCCGCGTTTTTCAGAAATCTGGCTTCAAACCCCGAATTTTTGCATTATTTTTTGTGCATAAAATTTCCAACTCTGATTTCTAACCTACCAGTTGGAGTTTGAAGTTAAAAATTATAGCTTTTACACAACTTTTTGAGTACTTTAAGATTACGCAGTCCAATTTCGCTTTTGAGTAAAAAAATTTTTTAGACCTCCTTTGGCGCCCTATAGCTCGTCTGCAGCCCCCCCTAGTCATATCTTTTTATTTCAGATTATTGTAGCGCTATCAATTAGCTACCTTTTGGTATAAAGTACGTCGAGCCAGCTTCCCCGCGTTTTTGAGAAATATGGCTTCAAATTTGAAAAGCCCCGAATTTTTGCATTATTTTTTGTGCATAAAATTTCCAACTCTGATTTCTAACCTACCAGTAGGACTTTGAAGTTAAAAATTATAGTTTTTACACAACTTTTTGAGTACTTTAACATTACGTAGTCCAATTTCACTTTTGAGGAAAAAATTTTTTTCGACCTCCTTTGGCGCCCCATAGCTCGTCTGCAACCCCCTAGTCACATCTTTTTATTGCAGATTATTGTAGCGCTATCAATTAGCTACGTTTTGGTACAAAATACGTCGAGCCAGCTGCCCGCGTTTTTCAGAAATGTGGCTTCAAAGTTGAAAACCCCGAATTTCTGCATTATTTTTTGTGCATAAAATTTCCAACTCTGATTAGGGAGGGATTTGGGATTAGGGATTTTGTAACATTTATGAAGATGTGGCCCACACTGTATCGCAATAGCATTACTGTTCATATGCAGCCAGGTACGTAATTTATCTTGTAAATGGTAGCAAGCGGCGTCATTTTTGGTCGGGAGGAGCAAGAAGTGCTATGCAAGAAGATGATGAAGATGAATAAAAATCTGTTGCTGAAACTAAACTAAAAAACCTTGTCTCTTCATAATTAGAGTGAATGTTTCTCAAAAAAAAACGCGGGCAGCTGGCTCGACGTACTTTATACCAAAAGGTAGCTAATTGATAGCGCTACAATAATCTGAAATAAAAAGATATGAAGATATGACTAGGGGGGCTGCAGACGAGCTATAGGGCGCCAAAGGAGGTCTAAAAAATTTTTTTACTCAAAAGCGAAATTGGACTGCGTAATCTTAAAGTACTCAAAAAGTTGTGTAAAAGCTATAATTTTTAACTTCAAACTCCAACTGGTAGGTTAGAAATCAGAGTTGGAAATTTTATGCACAAAAAATAATGCAAAAATTCGGGGTTTGAAGTCACATTTCTGAAAAACGCGGGCAGCTGGCTCGACGTATTTTATACCAAAAGGTAGCTAATTGATAGCGCTACAAGAATCTGAAATAAAAAGATATGACTAGGGGGGGTTGCAGACGAGCTATGGGGCGCCAAAGGAGGCCGAAAAAATTTTTTTCCTCTAAAGTGAAATTGGACTATGTAATGTTAAAGTACTCAAAAAGTTGTATAAAAGCTATAATTTTTAACTTCAAACTCCAACTGGTAGGTTAGAAATCAGAGTTGGAAATTTTATGCACAAAAAATAATGCAAAAGTCTGGGGTTTTTCAAATTTGAAGCCACATTTATCAAAAACGCGGGCAGCTGGCTCGACGTATTTTATACCAAAACGTAGCTAATTGATAGCGCTACAATAATCTGAAATAAAAAGATATGACTAGGGGGGTTGCAGACGAGCTATGGGGCGCCAAAGGAGGCCGAAAAAAATTTTTTCCTCAAAAGTGAAATTGGACTACGTAATCTTAAAGTACTCAAAAAGTTATGTAAAATCCACAATTTTCAACTACAAAGTCCAACTGGTAAGTTAGAAATGCGAGTTTGAAATTTTGGTCCCATAGTTAAGAGAGCCGATTTTCGCGGGCTTATATCTCGAGCGTGGAGCGTCGAATTCGATATTCCTTTGCAGTGGTTTAACAACTCATCAAGGGGTATCAGTGCACCAACTTTCAACTTCCTGCGCCAAAGTTTCAATTTTGAGTCTGAATAGGGCAAAGGGGCAAAACTCGATCGGTTCAGAGACTGACTCTTAATATATTTAAATAACAGTAGATCCCAAGTATATAGGCACCACTATAACTTTAAAAGACCCTTCAAACGGGACTTCAAAAGTTAGTGGCGTGACTGTCTCATGAAGCCAAAGGTCACAAAAGCAGCTTTTAAGCTGAGAAACAGGCAGGCATGCTTAGAGATAATCCTGCTTAGCGTTTGATAACGTTTATAGACTAGTCTGCTAGCTACGGCAGAAGTTCCACCATTAAACCAAGCCAAACAGGCACCCTCCTGGGAAAGACTGTAATGAAGAGTAAAAAGATTACCTCCATTGCATTGTTGCTGCTGGTGGTCTCAAGCAGCTGCGTGCAACCAACCAGTGCTGGGTGGTTCAGCAAGATTCGGGACAAAGTTAAGCACACTTTTCACAAGGTCGGACATGCCATTGGAAAGGTAGATCCTACAGAGCGTCCCAGACGGTCAAATTTTAATCCTATGTTTAGGTGGCCCACACAGCTGGCAAACTAGTTGGAGCTGCAGGGAAAATAGCACCAGTGGTTAGTTTGATTCCAGGCATTGGGCCAATCGTGGCGGGAGCCATAACCACTGTAGGAGAGATCGCAGCACATGTGAAAGATGCCACTGGAATTGTTAACAAGGTCGTAAATGCACACTTGCACTGAACATGCACAGACATTTGCTACAGCTGGGCCCACTGAAGAGCATACTGGGAGACGTTCAGAGCAACGCGATCAATTCTCTCATTTCACCCTCCAATGTGCCTCAGCTACTGTCGTCTCTGTCAGGTCTGACCAATAAGCAGCTGACCCAGCTGAGCGGTCAAGTGACCCAGATCTACGGTCAGACCCAGTCGGTGGACCAGGACCTGACCGCTGTCCAGTCGATCACAACGCGCATCAACGGTGCAGTAGGACTGGCCAACCAGAAGTTGGACTCCTTGACTGCACTCTCCAAGTCAATCCAAGCAGACATGAAAAACATCAATGCCAGCATAATCAAAACCATTCTTAGGTCAGTTGTTTTGTTGGTGGTCAGTCCGTCAATGGGCAGTTGCGCATTTCAGTTCTGCAGCCGATACTAAGAAACAGATGGAAGCTGTTGAAGCGACTGTGATGGCTGGTATAAAGGGTTTGAGCTCAAAGATGGATGACATATCTCGGGAGCTTGTCAATGGAGTTGGGTATCTGGATTCAAAGCTCAGTCATCTGAGTGCGCAGATGAGTGAGGGATTCTACAAAGTGTTGCAAGGACAGCTGGAAGAAGACACTAAAGAGGCTAGAGAGTGCTACAGAAGGGTGATGAACTCTCTGTTACGCATTCGATTACCAATGATCAGTCTGATTTAGATAAAGGAAACGCTGACTCAGGACAGTGGTGGTGTTGCAAAATACAAACAACTGCTGAACCCAGCTTACCTTCAAGACCATCCAGAAGAAAAGCCGACCATACAGAATTTGGTGTCAGACCTGAGCAACACCAACACTGGAATCGAAGCTTGTTGGAGAGTCCTGAGAGCCATCTATGACCCTGCAGTAGGAGGAGGCATCATCGAACGAAATCTGTTTGAGAAACTGAAAGACATGTTCATGGCAAGAGTGAGTGAGTTCAGTCACATCAGTGATTTTAATGATACTGCATTGCAGTACCCGGACGCCAAGAAGCAGGTCAGTGAAGATGCAGTGAATCAGCTGAAGACAATGCCACAGATGAGAGATCAAGTGATGACTCAGATGACCGATCTATACACCTGGGCATCCATTCTGCAATTAGCCAAAGCCATCTTAGACAGTTCTGACCCCAGCATGACACGATTTGACAGTGATTCTTTGGACAAAGGAGTGAGCAACACTGATACATTTTTATCAATGCACTCAGGAGAATTTAGCTGTCGTTTCTGGTGGACCGTTTCGAGACAGATATCTACCTGATAGCACGAAGCTTCACTGACAGCTTTCCATCATGTTCAAACACCGATACGATCGTAGAGGCTGTGAATAACAACCGACTTGTGTGCGACTCAGAGCTGATAGAGTATTCATTAGCAGATGAACAAGTCTGCTCCGAAAGTGATAACTTCCAATGCGACACGCAGGCTCCCAGTTACCCAGTGGGCACTCTGTGTGCATTCGTGTGTTTAGCTGAGTCGCCCGCTCTGTCTAACTTCTCTTGCGGTCTCAACGGCGCCTGGTCAGAGACTGACTTGCTGCAGAGAAAATCCCTGCTTCAGTGCATTCAGGCTTCCAATGGAATAACAACCGTCAACAGCAGACTGGACAAAATCGACCAAACACTGAAGACAACTGGTATATGAAAGTGCAAAGCAATTCATGTTTTTGTTTGCAGTTAGTCAGACCAAATGTTGGAAGAAGAGCACTGCCTGCAGTGCTGATGGTCAAGATAGCAAGAGAAGCGTGGTCTACCTCGACAGACATGGCGTAAACTGCGGTCCGAACGCCTTCCTGAATGCATTGCACCTGTCTCGCTGTTCAATCAACGGGCAAATCAATGGCATTTACTATATGTACACGTGCTGCAGCTTAGAACTTGTCAGACCGCCTGGTACATAGAATAAAACTCTAAACATAGAATAAAATAAATCTTTTTGCAAGTCTCAGAAAACTTTTCTGTGTGCAAAAATTTCAGTGAATCATGTCCAGTGTTGGAAGAAGAAAACAGGTTGCAGTTCCGATGGTCTGAACAGCAACCGAAGCGTGGTGTATTTGGACAGACACAGTCTGGACTGTGGTCAATACGCCTTCCTCAGCACGTCACATCTGCTCCGTTGTCTAGATAGCTCTGATCAATACAACAATATTTATTTTGATTACACATGTTGCACTATGACACTTGTGTAAAAGGAGTCTGTAATACCAGGGTTAGGTATACTAGAAATGTAACTTAAACTTTTGATTTTCAATTGTATTTCTTAAAAAGTTCTAATTAGTTCAACGTTGGTTTCTTCGATTGTACCGCCACCACACTGTGCCTGAAAAACACAGGCAACATTGAACGGCAGCAATTAGTTCATTCGCCTGGATACAAGCAACCAACCCGAGTTGTACTTGTAATGGATGGGTGAAGACAGATGTCCAAGGAACGACTGTCAATACAGTTTAAAATGGACAGCAATGGTAATTACAAAGTAGGATATGCCATAGGGATGGGGATCCCGAGTAGATAAGCACCATTTTTTCTCTTCTAGTGGTTTCCGTACTGCTTGTCCAGCTTACCGAGCAGTGAAACATCTGCTGTAGATTACAAGCTACGTGTATCCCTTTAGAATTCACGTGTGCCATATGGCACAGATTGCACCCACAAACACAAAGTTTGTGTTTGTGTTCACCAGTTTTCACTGAACCACCCCGAACACAAGACGAACACAAAAATCGGCGATCCGAACACGCAGCGAACACAAAAAAACGGGCGGGGCGAACACATTACGAACACCACTCCTAACACCTCCTGAACACCTGACACCACCGAACACCTTCGCGAACACTTAGAGACATTTTAGGGACACTTTAGGAACACTTCGGGGATACTCTAGGGTCACTTTAGGAATACTTTAGTAACAAACTTGGCAAACTTTCTGAGTACCGACAGGTGGGACTAAGAGGCCAATGGGCCCTTCCCATCCTCAAGTCTATGCAACTGTGTGTCTATAGACGGATTCATTCTCGCTTTGTCCAATTTTTGTTTCTGACATTTTGTACTGTACTGTATGTGTGTGAAGGTAAACTACACTTTAGGGATACTTTAGGAACACTTTGGAAACACTTTAGGGACACTTTAGGAACACTTCAGAGGGTGTTCGCCCCACCCATTTTTGTGTTCGTTTGGTGTTCGCTTTGTGTTCATCTGGTGTTCGGATGCTGTTCGACCAGGTGTTCGTGAACACCTTAACTATGGGCTCAGTGTTCGCTTTGTGTTAGGCGAAATAGGCTAACGCATTCACAGGCCTCCAAGCAAAGAAATTGTGCTCGCCTCAAGGGTGAATTCGAATGGGTTAAATAGGTTAAATAGACAGACGATTATTTCAGTAAAATTCACTCCGTCCTGGGCTAAATGGATAAAACGCAATCAACAAATCCTCTCGTTAAAATTGTCACTAACATTATTCCCAAAAAGAACAACATCACTTCTGTTCATAAACCGGGTACTCAAAGCTTCCCACACGCAAGGCAATGCTGGCACTGCTGGCACCGAAACTGTCGCGCTCTTCTCTGGTTTCCAACCGATGTCGCCAAGTCTCACAAGCTGGTTGGCACTTACTAACGCACTCGCGATCATCTATGCCTCCGTATTTCAGGCAGTCGGAATACTTTTCAGTGGTACAGAGCGATTTGGTTGAATCCGCTGGCTTTAGAGTCAACGGCGAACAACCACACAATTTTTCTATGAAAGCCGCTCTGCAGCCACTCTCGCAGGCCGTTTTTCCGTTCTCTGAACAGTTAAGCGTGCGTCGAAACAGTCCAGAAATCAACCAAGTTGCCTTGGTTTCGAAACCCAATTTGGCTGTCAGCAAGCCATTACCAGGAAATCGCATGTAAAGGGGATTCAATTTTCTCGGACCATTCAAACTCCAGGCTAGGTCTCGAACTGGGAAGTTGTTTTTGGAACGAATCGACAAAGTGCAATGTTCTCGACTGTCTCGAATTTTCAACACGGCTGCTGGAAGTTGGTAACAGATCTGATTTGAGGTCAGATGGGTCAGATAGTGTAGATCAAAAGATGCTGGGGCCAACGCTGCCCCTGGCGTAAGGACGTAGCAGCCGAAACGGACACGAAGAAACTGGGACAACAAATTTTCGGCCGTTTTCTCACGCAGTTCGAGAAACTGAACGTTTTTCTCGGTCAGAAAGTTTGTGAAAGCCTGAAACAATCAGTGTTTATGAAATTGTCGCATGCTGACAGCGCTCTTCTGACCTTGGTTTTCGGTCGTTCCAGAATCGAATCGGCACCAACATGCTGATTTCCAGTTGCTGTTTCTAAGTTGTCGATCAGAGTAAGGAACTCTAAGGCCAACTTCAAAGTGGCCTTGTCCCATTTTGCAGTCAGGAATTGGTCCTTTGAGTTGAACTGTTTCAGAGAGTCTGTTGAAGAATCGTCGGTCGGCTGATTGTACTGAACGCAAAAGGTACTCTGGGGCAGCGAAATTGTCGAGTTAAAGTTTACGGTCACCGAAGTTAGCGGACCTGCCACGCAGCATTCCAAGGTACAGCATCGTTGGTTGCTACGACAGCGAAAGAAAAGCTTCGAATATTTTGTCGTACCGTCTTTGCTGTAAATGTCTGTCAGTCCGGAGTCCGTAGGTTCGATATGATAGGCACAGATTTTAGAATTGGTCGGAACAGAAATGGCATTCCGGTTCAGATAGTAGCTCACGCCACCGTAAGCTAGTCCAACATTTTCATTTTTCATTATTTTTTTGCCTGCTTTGTAAGAGATGTAGCCTGCAGCTACTGCTGCCAAACCGCGTTTGATTGAAAAAGAACGCCCTCTCGATCCACTACGACTTCCCCCTCTCGATCCGCCACGACTTCCCCCTCTGGATCCGCCGCGACCTCCACCTCCTCGTTTGCCGGCCACACAGAATGTGAATACTATGATGACAAACAGTAATAGTAACGGTCGCATGGTTGACTTGACACTACCAGCAAATTTTGAGCACACTGCCGACGCTTGATTTGATATCTTATCTTTGCGAGCAAATCAAATCCTGTTTTGGTTGTTGACGTTGCACTGCATAAATCTTATGACTGGTTTTGGTTTTATAGACTTTTGCAGATAAAAAGGTTGCGTAATGAATCTCAGAATAGAATCTACAATTTTTGCATCATTATTTTGCGTTGCTTTTTTCTATAGCGTCATGTCGAAGTTTTCTGTTGTGTTGTTTTTTCTTCACAGCTCAATTTATGGGTTTAGTAAAGCCAACCTAAAAAGTAAGTTTCTCCTTTTTGTCAGTCTCCTTTCTTATACGTACTACTTTTTGCAGCTTGCGTGCCCTTGCAGCGATGTGGTTCGACTGGAAATCAAACAGTAGACGACGCAGGCGACCCGGCTCCCGATGGAAAGTTTGTGCCATTGTGCCGCTGTCGACAAAAACTGAAATGCACCTACGTTGAGTATGCCGGTTACTTTTGCCGAAGATACGACGAACTTGAAGACGAGCCTAAAATTCACAGTAATTAGCCTTGACTTTACCGCAGTTCTTAGCATTTGTTTTAGTGTGTGGTTTGTTCGAGAAATGCAAAGAAACCGGCGGTGACTATCAGT
Organism: Sabatieria punctata; assembly: GCA_030248155.1. NCBI lineage: Eukaryota > Metazoa > Nematoda > Chromadorea > Araeolaimida > Comesomatidae > Sabatieria > Sabatieria punctata. The sequence continues at coordinate 179,085 of JASANB010003689.1, forward strand.
GCGCGTGTTTCCAGAAATGGAAGTGCCATTACTTCTACCAGAAAGGGCATTGGTGTCGGTACGGTGTGACCGGTCGTCAGACGCTGGCCAGTTTGCAAGGAGTTTCGCAGGCTCTTGTCTTCGTTCCACATCTCTTGATTTTACTGAACAAATGGGATCGAATCGCCTCCTCGCAGCTTCTCGCAGCCAGAGCTATGCCCGGAATCATCAAGGCCAGGTATGTATGTATGTATGTATGTATGTATGTATGTATGTATGTATGTATGTATGTATGTATGTATGTATGTATGTATGTATGTATGTATGTATGTATGTATGTATGTATGTATGTATGTATGTATGTATGTATGTATGTATGTATGTATGTATGTATGTATGTATGTTAAGGCGGATTTATATTTCTGCCAGTCCAATAGCACTGGCCCTTATCAGGACGCTCTGCTCTACAGTGTCGTTTAGATGTTTGCGCGATGGATTGCCAGTCCGCAAAAATCTAAATGCCTTAAAACACCACATTGCTCAAACATTTGTTTTAGTGGCTTTATCTTTTGGGTGCTGAATTTGCTTGTCTTTGCGAATGGCGGAATGTTCACTTATCCTTTGGACTACGGCGACCTTGACCCTGGCCACCCGTTGAGCTAATGTGATCTAACTGATTTTTGTTCTGCTTGGCTATGGTTTTATTAAGAAGTCAGACCAGCACTGTTCAAATAATTTCTGCCATTAAACAAGATTATTGCTCTTCAAACACCGCGTATCTAAAATTTCCTACTCTCACTGTTATCTTAGCTCTATTGTGATCCACATGGTCGGGCACCGGTATTTCTTTATACTTGAAGTTGTGCTGCAGACCGTGGCAAGCCGGGCGACACTTTTGTACGCAATCTCGGTCATCTAGTCCACTGTATCTCAGACAACCGGCATATTTCTCAGCAGTGCAGGGCAGTTTTCCTTTCGGTGGGCTCGAATCCACGGTTAGAGCGGCACAATGGCAAAGCCCGTCAATCAGCTCTGCTCTGCATTGGCATTCGCAAGCTTCGTTACCATTTTCGGAACAATCCTCCGACTGTTTAGCCTTGTAGTGCGCGTGTATAACCCAGGTAGCTTTAGTTTCGAAGCCTAATTTGGCCGACAAAACGCCGTTGGACTGGAAATGAATGTCGTTTTGCTCAACAAAACGCGGGTTTTCGAAGCTCCAGGACAAGGTGAGAGGGCTGTTTGGATCGAAGAAAGAGACCTGATGGAGGTCTTTGATTAGAATGCTGCAGTGTTCGCGACTGTCGTGAATTTGTAGAGAGGGCAGTTGGAAGCAAGCTTCATTGCTGCTCAGATAGGTGAGGCGACCGATACCATGACCAACTGGAGACAAGGCGGCGCCTGGGGTCAGAACGTAACAAAGGAGACTGGCTTTTAGTGAATCCAGCAGCTGTTCACCGAACCGGTCACGCACTTCTGCGAACGAAATGTCTTTATCCGTAAGGAAATCCGTGAACATCTGAAATGTGGTACCGTTTTGAAATCAACTTACATTTTGAACAAACGGTCCTATACATTTTTAGCGTTCGTGCGGCGTTTGCAGAGCAAAATTCCTTGACCTTTCTATGCCAAAGTCAAAATTCTCTGACCACCCAGAAAGACGAAATTTAAACAAAGGTGAGAATTTTTGAAAAACTGACTCTGAAAACCGCATTTATACGGTATTCATAGTAGAAAGAAAGAAAGAAAGAAAGAAAGAAAGAAAGAAAGAAAGAAAGAAAGAAAGAAAGAAAGAAAGAAAGAAAGAAAGAAAGAAAGAAAGAAAGAAAGAAAGAAAGAAAGAAAGAAAGAAAGAAAGAAAGAAAGAAAGAAAGAAAGAAAGAAAGAAAGAAAGAAAGAAAGAAAGAAAGAAAGAAAGAAAGAAAGAAAGAAAGAAGCGAAGAAGTTTTTGCGCAGCTCAAGGCGTTGCGTTAGTTACATAAATTTTTTGGCTATGACCCCTGGTCGGGGCAGTTGGGGCAAAGACAAAAAAGTCTTCCCTCGGTAAATCCACCAGACCATTAATAATCTTAAAGACCATAATCAGATCACGCACCACTCTACGTTCTGAAAGAAAGAAAGAAAGAAAGAAAGAAAGAAAGAAAGAAAGAAAGAAAGAAAGAAAGAAAGAAAGAAAGAAAGAAAGAAAGAAAGAAAGAAAGAAAGAAAGAAAGAAAGAAAGAAAGAAAGAAAGAAAGAAAGAAAGAAAGAAAGAAGCGAAGAAGTTTTTGCGCAGCTCAAGGCGTTGCGTTAGTTACATAAATTTTTTGGCTATGACCCCTGGTCGGGGCAGTTGGGGCAAAGACAAAAAAGTCTTCCCTCGGTAAATCCACCAGACCATTAATAATCTTAAAGACCATAATCAGATCACGCACCACTCTACGTTCTTCTAAGGGTTTGATTTTAAGTATACGTAAACGTTCTGGATAGGCGACATTAGCCAAATCAGGCAAACGGCGAGTGAACAATCTCTGAACTCTCTCAACCAGATCGACATCAGCCAGCAAATATAGTATATAAGAAATATGTTAGAAGTCCTATTTTCAAAAGGGTTGTGTGTAAAATTCTGACAGGGCCTTTTGGGTGCGAGATGTTTTTACTGCTTTCAAAGTTTTCCCTGACCGGACACCAAATTCCATGACTTTTTTAAATTCCCTGACTTTCCAGGTCCGCACAAACCCCGATTTTGTTTTTTATGACTGAAAATAGAAGCTATACCTTAAAGTCAGCTTTGTTTAACACGTGCTGTGCAGTGACCAACACATTGCCTCTGGCATTTTCTAGAGCGGTCATTTTAGCCAGATAATTGAAGACCTGTCGCTGCATTACTCCATCCCACTGCTGTGTAATGAAATCTCGTTTATTAGCGAACTTTTCCAAGTAACCGGGACTGGGAGACAATGGCGTTTTAGAGATTTGGAAATGGACACAGAAAGTAGACTGCGGAATGGCAATCGACCGGTTGAACTGTACTGTCAACGAACCTGCAGCCTCACTGTAAAGGACTACAGAAGACAATAGAATAAAATACAGGAAAACCATAGCGAACAACAGTAGTCAGTCAGTCAAGCAATGGGCGATGCTCTAATCGGACGCAAACCTGCTTATACAGTGACTGGTTGAAGAAATAAATTCAGTGAGTCAAGATGAAAGTTGCAATAAAAACCAGTGCAATTTACGCACAGCTTTATATTTACAACCAGCAGCACTATTCAATTCTAGAATGCACCCACCTATTTTCGACTAGTAAACAAGCGCACAGAATAGCAAGTAAGACGGTAAACAAACAGAACAGGCAGGCAACAATTTTGACCTCCGGAACCGCGTTCACAGCAAGAACGGCACAATGGCCTTTCGTTTCTTTGGATAATTGGCGAATTCCTTCTTGTAGTTTCGGTGCTTTCCCTGAGCCCAAATGGCCATCTGACCGAATCCGACCACAGTGAATATCAGAGCTACAACAGAATCTAATTGAAATCCAGTGAAATAAATAAGTGAATGTGCCAATGATTCTTTTTTGACTTCACTCAAACGTTTCGTTCTCAGTCCGTTGCTCATTAGATTTGCAGCACCATCATTGCTGCAACTTTCAAACTAACATTCTTGGATTTACTAGAAAAATTAGAACACAACCAGCAGTACATACAGTAGTCGGATTTTTCGGGCCAAACTACTATATTCGACGTCTGTTTTATATGACTGTTTTATGTCGACTGCTTACCCACTGGCTCAGACATGGGCTAGCATTTCGGCTGAGGGGGTAGAATTTTCAATTCCTGAGGGGGGCTGAGGAGGTAGGAGCGCCTGAGGGAGGGGACTGAGGGGGGAGGCAAGCCCAGAAGTCCGATTTTTTGCTAAAGTCAAGGTTTTTGGCTTATTTTTCATTAAAATACGTTTAAATAAACTATTCTGTCTGAGCTCATTTACACCTAATCCAGGCATATTTTTATCATGACTTTCTATACAAAATACTCCCAAAAAATTCCTGATGGAGGTAGCGGCCGGCTGAGGGGGAGGTCAGAGCCTGTGGACGGTCAACCTCCCCCTCCCTCAGTCCCGCTTTTGCCCATGTCTGCAGTGACTGCTTTGTGTGGTGTCGGGTGTTTGAAAAAATGCAGTACATACATTCAGACATGGGCAAGTGGTTGCCCCCTCAGGCTCTGACCTCCCCCTTCAGCCGGCCGCTACCTCCCTCAGCAATTGAAAATTCTACGCCCCCCTCGGCCGAAATGCTAGCTCATGTCTGCATGCATATACATACATACATACATTGTACATACATACATACATACATACATACATACATACATACATACATACATACATACATACATACATACATACATACATACATACATACATCCGGTATCCAACGGATACGGTTGAGTAAATAAAGCATGAAAATTTGAGCCAAATACAAAAAGACATGATTGAGAACGAATCATTTGAGGTAAGCCAAAGAATCGATAAGTATTTATTTAGCTATGCTGTATAATGGTACCGGGCATTCATACCCACTACCATTAGTCATTAAAATACCTGGGAAACACATTGTTTTGTTATGTTATGATAATAGAAATCAATATAAATATGTTTACCGGGCAAGCACTGGGTCATAACGGAGAAGCCAAACCAAGCGATCGTTTCGTAGGTGTAGTTGGGACAGGAAACGTAAGAAAACAACCAAGTGAACGGGTTGCCAGTGGGCTGGGGAATCTTGCGTTCTTTGCTGCCGGCCGGTCTCAGATTGCGCAGAGCCACGTGAATGGACAGATTGCCCGTCTCAGCCAACTGCAACTGCTATTCCGACTGCATAAAGGAAGCATTGCTCGCTCACAGTCATTCTGTAAGACCGGTACGATCGGCGGCACACGGCCAAATCTCACCTCCACTTTTAATTGGCTCATATTTTAAAAGTCCTATACAAGGGATGTTTAAAACCGAAGTATTTACGGGATTCACCAGACCTACTACTGGGTTAGAGAAGTGGCAAAACGCCGGGAGCACAATTTTCGGATGTTTAGCGAAGTGGTCATTTCTTTCGAACCGCTAGGCCTAGGGCGCCCCGTACTTTAAACATTTATAGAGGAAGTGTTGTGCTACCCATGGGCTTTATGGGCAAAGGGGGGGGGGGCTGAGGGGGGGTTGGCCCCCCATCAGGCTCTGATCTACCCCCCATCAGCCGACTGCTCCCCCCATCAGGAATTTTTGGGAAGAATTTTGTATAGAAAATTATGATAAAAATATGTCTGGAATAGTCAAGTCAAGTCAAGTCAAGTTTATTCGCTACCCTGCAAGAGTTGGGCAACAGGCCCTCAAGTCGCCACTGATGACCTATTATGAGAGCCTATAAAACAAACTAGATGTAGCTAAATAAACCAAAATCCAGCACAAATACCACTATAGCCACAAGCAAGCCAATACTAGAATATAACAAGAAACAACTAAATGGGAGGCGCTGCCTTTGCACTCCTGATTTTGAGTAGGCGGTAGTCAAGGAATAGATCAGATTCGCCGTTGTCACGCCGATCACGCAGTTCGTTTCGCAAATCGAATGCTCTTTTGGCTTGCCAAGGAGTCAAGTCAACGCCAATATACACGGTCGAATACTGCGGCTTCTCCATTAGCACGGCGCGCTTCCTGGCTAGAATAGCCGTCTTTGTAGCAGAGTCCTTCAGTTCTACAACCACTCTCCGTCCAGCCTTGTCAGAATTTAGAGTCCGAATGTTAGCAATCTTGGAATGGTCAATCTGAAGATCAGAGAAAATGTCCTTTACCCTTGTAGTGACGTCTTTGCTGTCCGTCTGATTGGTGACCAAGCCGTTAATCACAATGTTCCGGTCACGTCGCTGTCGTTCTCGCATTTCGCGTTCCCAGTCACAAATGCGCACAAGCTCAGAGTGCGCTTTGTCATACGATGTTGTTGGGTTGGGGACAGGTAGTCCGTTTTTAGCAGTCCGTAGCACGGAGGCATAGGTCTTTTTGCTATCGACACAATTCGACAGCTGATTCAGGTCGGCAGTGATCTTGGTCAGCTGAGTAGACAAGACTTCAGTCTTTTCCAAAAGCAACGCCAGGTCAAGTTGGTCGACTGCCTTCTTCGGCGCTTGGTTTTGTTTCACTTTTCCATGGCAGTCCGCACAACACATGGCAAGAGCTTTATTGTCCGAGGAGCCAATCGACCGAATGATTCGATCGATCATCGCCTCCTGATAGCAAGCCGCAACGCCAAGTAAACCTCTGCCAAAACAGTCCTTGCAAATGAAGCAACGGTCACAGAAAGAGCATAACAGAGAGGGATTTGCATCACCATATGCGCATTTGTCTTGGCAATAAAAACAGTTGGTCATTTTGAGAGGCACAAAAAGCGTACAGTAGGCTGGGCACTGTGTATTACACACAAGGTCAGAGCGGCCAGACAGAGGCCGCCGCTCGCGAGCAGACCAGCCGCCACACTCTGAATAGGCGTAAATGAGCTCAGAATAGCTAATTTTAACTTATTTTAATGAAAAATAAGCCAAAAAACCCTGATTTTCGCCAAAAATCGGACTTTTTGGCTTACCACCCCCTCAGCCCCCCATCAGGCGCTCCTACCCCCCCTCAGCCCCCCTCAGGAATTGAAAATTCTACCCCCCATCAGCCGAAATGCTAGCCCATGTCTGGTGCTACCTAATCTTTTGGTTATAGCTCCGTAGACTACACTATGCCACAACCTAGAAGCGACGCTCCTGGGCTATTGGCCTATATATGATTAGGGGAACAAATAATGTACTCTGCATTTCCTTACTAAGTAATGAATAAACTTAACCACTTATACTTCAGTTTTACTCATTCCTTGTTTAGTACTTTCAAACGAAACGAGCCAATGAAAAATGGGGTCGGGTCGGATTTGTCCGTGTTCCGCACTCCTGAAGAAAACCGTATCGCTCTTTTATAAAATAGCTCCCAAACACTCACCAGAAAACACAGCAGTCCGATCCCAATTTGCAGGTGGCCAAATCCTACAAAGGTTAAAATTCGAGGCAGCAGACTACATGTAACAAGTTTTAATGAGACGGGGACGGGGAGGAACACAAGTAAGGGCACACAATATGTAACAGGTCATCCGCCAACCCGGCGAGAGGGGTTGGGGTCTGGGCAAAATTTCTGGGGAGGGGTGGGTAGGTAGGGTACTTAAAACACCAATTTTCGGCTAACAATGGTAAAAAGTCGCTAAGTTGGACTAAAATACAGGGTGGCCTGTTTAGCTATCATGGCTCAAGTTCCGTCTCTCTGTAACTTTTGTGTTCCTCAATCAATTTCGCTTATTATTGTAATACAATTTGCACACAACTTCATAATTTTACACTCAAAATTTTAGTTACTTCAACCACTAGAGTAGGTGGACCTGATTTAGGTCGGGCTCCAAACAATCATCAAAAAAGCTTAAAAATAGAGACTAGACTAACTGCTAAAAATGTGGGGCGTTGGTTCCGGGGATTGGAGCGAACCCGCAAATCGGACTAAACAACTTACCGGGCGGAGTGTAGAGAGGGTGGTTGACATAATAACTTATATATAAGGCGAAGCCCCAGTAGTAGCTCGAGTTCTAAACTACAGTATCTATGGTTGCACTGCCCTGTTTCTGACCTGGCTTAGTACCTTGAATACGTTCAATAGCGGCATCGTGGCGTGACTGAACCTATGGATGAACAGTGTCTCCAGCAGTCTTTTACCGTAGTGCAGGCTCCAACAGGCCACCGCTAAATGAGTTGCTTGCGAAATCTCTTTATTCACCCCTGAAATAGAGATATTTGTTTGTTTGTTTTTAGTCCACTGTCCTTCCGGACAGTTCAGGACATCTCTCGCTCTTTTCGAGCCCTTTTATGGCGTAGCCGCTGATCTACCCCAAACACACACTACCCCCATCAGGATTGGGAGATTTTGTATAGAAAATTATGATAAAAATATGCCTGGAATAGGGTAAATGAGTAAAATAGTAATTTAATTATTAAAAAAATTGCTGCCATTACGTGCAACGGCAGCGCCGGTTCAGTTCCTATTCACCTACTGGCCATTAGCGATCGACCGGAACCAAAATTCAACCCGGAACCGGACCGGAATTACCCCAGTTCCGGGCGGAACCGGAAATCTGGTCGATCGCTACTGGCCATCGCCGGCTTTCGGCGGTCTGGGTTGGGCTTTATGTTCACTACTTTCAGTCGTTCGACCGGTTTCGAACCCACAAACAACCGCTCGCACGGATGCACGGCTGCCGTGACACACGGGATAAAGTAAACTACGCATGGCCAAGACGCAACATTTGTAACTATGAGATGTGCACTAGTGAATGTGAGACGTGAACTAATAAAATATCCATAAAGCATAGAGCTAAACAAAGTTAGAAATTCAACCCGCCCTTCGATAGAAACGACGTGCGCTCATACATTTTATAGAAAACAATTCACTTGACACTCAAAATGAGTTAAGGGTCCATTCCTACTAAATATACGGGGGCTCTTGGCGTTGCCTGCACCCCACCCGACCATACATGTAACAGCTCCGGGCCGACCTGGGGGGAGCGGGGGTAGGGGGGGTTTCCTCAGGAGGGGGGTCGAGGGGGGGTTTCGCCCAGGTGGGGTTTCCCAAATTTATGCACCCGACGTAGGCCAGAACTTTCAGATCCGGCACCCGACCTCCGACCTTTCAGGAAAGTATTTTTCTGAAAGTATTGCTGTTTTTTATAAAATTTCAGACACTAAAATTGGTTGTTAAACAGCACTTCTATGTACTTGAGCCCGTAGCGCTTGCTTGCCATTTTTAGGCGTAAATTGCGATCTCAATTCATGAGCGGGGCTGAAGGGAGCGGCCCTTGATGGGGCTGGGGGTTGAAAGGATGGTAAGACAAAAAGGCCGAATTTTTACTAAAATCAAGGGCTTTGGCATATATTTCGTTAAAATAGGTTAAAATAAGCTCTTCTGAGCTCATTCATATACCTAATCTAAGCATTTACTTCTATACACAAAATATTACAAAAAATTCCCGAGATGGGGTAGCGGCGGCCTGAGGGGGTAGGTCAGAGCCTGAGGGGGTTCAAATCGTCTCAGCCCACCTTGCCCATGTCAGTGGCTGTGCGTTCATAATTTAAAAAACGCTATAGACAGCGATAAATAAAGCCGATATGCCAAATGAATACATCTTGAAAAATTGACAGCAGCTACATAACTGTAATATAAATAATAAATTCTGTTACCATCTCCATAAATAACAGTCGGACGCAAGTAGAGCAGCGGATAGAGGAGGAACGGACCGGTGTACTCGATGAGAAACACCTAAGCAATACAGATTATTCTACTGACCAAGCCACCAAAGAAGAGTGAGCTACAGTTTTCCATCCGATCTGAGCACCCAAGTCTTTGAGATAGAGCTGAGCGCCTCTGGAAGGCAAATTCAACTGCTGCAGCTGCTCGTCATCTCTCAGAGCTTTGCCGCGCGGCTCCAGACGCAATGACTGACGGTCCGGGTACAACGAGCCTTCTGAAATCGAACCCACACAACTCTATTCCACTAACTTTTCAACCATCCTCAGTGCCAACCAGGGCTCACAATTTCTAAATACACCCTGTATACCTGGACTGAGGTACTATGGGGGTCTCAGGGGCAGGAGCATACATCAGTCATACATGGGACGCGGAGGTTAGGGTGGGTTTCGTCCCCCCCTCCCTGGTCGGCCAATATCACCCCCCTCGGCCGGTCACACCCCCCTCTTCGTAGCCCAACGGGAAATAATTCGAACGACGGTACAAACAGTTTATAAGTTCTAGTTTTTGTGGCTGGATTATTAGAATTGTTAAGTCTTCCGTCTAGTCCCTTTTGCCCATGTCTGGGCAAGGGACAAAGAATGTGAAAACTTTGCACCGTATGCTGCAGGAAATAGGGAAAGGTAAAATAGGGGACACGGGAATTGGAGAGTCAGGCATCCATACCCCTCTCCGTATGATCCCTTCAAAACATTGGCGATTTTTTCTGCCAACGACCCTCAATGAAATTTCACGACTCCCTACATATTTCTTCCGGTCATGTTGTACGAATCGAATCGTATCGAACCCTTCTGAACCGAAATCCTAGCCAATATTGGCCATAAAGTGATCAAAAGCGAGCCCGACTAACAGACGCCTGGCACACAGAGAGAAAGCTCACTTTTCTGGGAAATTTCCTGTTTCACATCGCGTATTGTGTCTGACGGACTGAACTGAAACAAAAAGCAAATAGATTTTTCGTGCTGGCCAACGGCCGACCGACAAAGGTAAGACCAAGGTAGGCTGGGGGGAAGGGGTTCATCTCACCGATCCGGCTAAAATTTTATGAACATAAACTAGACCACTCGACGGCACAGTTGGTGTAGTGGTTTAGGCCGCAAAGCCACTGTGCGCGAGCCCTGCGCTCATCCTCTCGTGGCGGCAAGTTTCTTGCCGCAGAGTTGGTGGTCGGCACAAAGCTGGTGATAGCGAGTAGGTAAAATGGGAACGGACTGGATCTGCCGTTGTACCGAAGCCGTTCCTAAGCATGCCACGTTTGAGGAGAAGATCAATGACGTCAGGAGTTGTCTATGGAAACCAACTATGCCTGGGGGTCTCTCTCACACCAGGGGCGCACCAAGCGGACGTTGGGAGCCGACATCAACATGACGTCAAGGCGCCAGGCACTCTCTTAGTACCATACATGTAACAGGTCATCCGCCGATAGGGGGAGGGGGGGAACAAGGAAAGGGGGTTTGGGGGGAAAAAAGCTTAGTACCTTACGCCCAACAGCATGGCTAGAGTGGCTGGCAGTGATAGAAGGGAAACGTCCGCGATGACGAACCACGAGGGTCGCGAAATGGACCACATAGGTCTGATGGTAGGGCCGTAAGGTAAGACCAAAACAAACTGACCAACTCACGTTTTCTAAAGTGCAAACGACGCTCTGAGTCCTTGCATCAAGAATTTCTAGCTGAAAGCAAAAACCAATGAGTCAGAGTTGCACCAATTTGACCAATCCTAACCATACATGGGCCGGAAAAATCCGGAGGGGGGGTGGGGGGTTGAGACCTCGGGGGGGGGGGAGGGGGTCCCCCCGAAAAAAGGCCAAAAACGCCTATTTTGCCTCAAATAAGCGAAAATTTCCTCCCTCCTGGAGGGGGGTGGGTGGGGGAGGGGGGGGGGGAGGGGGGGGGACCCTTACCCCCCGGCCCATGTATGATCCTAACAGTCCTGCGCTATTGTAAGCGACCTTAAGAATTAGCTCCATGCTGAATTCATGAGCTTAAGTAGTTTTGTAATGATTCCAAAAGCTGAAAACGTGGTACTCTAAAACTGCCCGTATAAGCACCCTAGGGGTATTCTTATATTTGGAAAACAGGCCCTCCGGAGCGTGGCCTTTATTACTGATGCATCTCTTGGGGTACATTTTTATTCGGCAAAACAGGCCCCCCAGGGCGTGCCCTATACTGATTGTAATGATCATTAGACTCGTCAGGCGAAGGGCTTTCAAAAATGATATTATGTAACATGACCATTTTGGACGATTTTGAAATTTTGCCAAAAATAATCGATATTTATCGATAAAACTTGTCAATTTAAAATTAGGTATTAAAACTAAAAGCACTTTTAATCTGGGGTCAGTTCCTGATTTTACGCCTGGAAACTATACATTTACCTTGTTTTCGTGAAAAAAATAAGTTACTGTGAGCTTATTTACACCTAATCTAGGCCTACTTTTATAATTTATAATATATTCATAATTTTCTGGACAAAATTCATCCAAAAATCGTCAATTCCCCCAGTTGCCATGCCTGAGTATACGGCAACATACCGTCGCCACTATGGTAAAACGAGCCAAGTAACAAAATGGAAAAAATGGAGTTAAGTGCGAAAAACTATAACTAAAGCACCTAAAAACGTTTTGGCGAAGGAACGAAGTCGAAATTCGCTGTGTATCAGGAGATACAGCCATGTAATCAGAGGCATGTGCAAGGACATCACCAGGTGATCCTGGTAAAATGAGCCAAGTGCTTTGTGCTTTTCCTGTTAGCTGACTTAATTTAACACAACTGACCCATTCAGAATGTTTTGCACACCAATTATGTACTTGTATTTTAGGTAAAAAATATTTAAACTGATATTGAACCTAATTCACGAAAATGTAATAAATATTTAAAAGGCGATTTTCTCGATTTCGACTTTCTGTTACTTGGCTCGTTTTACCATAGTGGCGACGATACTATACATAGCAAACTGACACTTCTAGACGTCTTCTAAGCCTGAGCCAAAGCTTGAAATCAATTCTTAAAGTCAAGAGCAAGCGAATTAGCCCACCAGCCCCCAATCGGGCGACCCACGAAGACGATTTTTCGGACTCCCTTCGATTTATCTGTAATTTTTCAGTAAATTTTTGCAATTTTTTAGAATTTCAGACCTTGGCCGACCTTCAAACACTAAAAAATTGCTCGAAATCGTCTCTAAAAAAGAGACGGTTTTAGCTGTAGTTTGAAATTTGAACATTGAAATATTCAGATTCAGGTGTGTATACTGTAGCTGTAGCATTCTTCTAGGTTCTGTTTGTTTTGGTAGGGTGTATGGTCGGCCAAACGGCCTAGCTAGCAGCCCGCCCATACCATCACTTGGATTACTACATAAAGTAAACTAAACTAAACTAGTCTAAACTAGTTTAGTTTAGTTAGTTTATTCGTCCAACTCCAAGCACAAACAACTCATTCAGAATCCTGGGGCGGACACGGCCGTTTGGCCGGCTACTGCCCCACCCCTAAAGAACTTACTGAGGTCGTGTGCTAGAAGCCTTGACTTAAACAGAAACCAAACTAAAAACCGCTTATTTTTATTCAAATGCCGCGAGGAGTACCTGCATTTTTATCAGGGTGCCTTTCTTTCTGGAATGAAAAACCCAACGGAAAACACACAGTTGCGCTAACGAAAGTCAGCAGCACGCGTCAGATCTATGACCTGCTGCGGGAGCAGATTCGCAGTCAGCCGACTGAGCGGCGGCACAAGCAGCACAGGTTTGAGCGGCAAAATCAAACGCACCCCTCCCTCCAGCGCCAGTGTCGCGTCAGATTTGGTCGGGCCAGACATGGTCCGGGTAGATGTAATAATTAAAGGTAGGGAGTAAAACCGGTTTGGCTCTGTCAGGCCTCTGATAAGAGGTAGCCAGCGGTCTGGCATCACTGTGCGCTTTGTTCGGGTTGGAGAGGGCAGCTGGAACAGACTCTGAGACGTGCAGAAGAAGCTCTGCGCACGCAGTCGCTCCACTACGCCACCCAGGAATTGGAAGCTCTCAGAGACACCTATTTGCATCAGGTGCGACCGGTCGCTACCGCTATGGACAGAACGGCGACTGGGCGGAAGAGCGAACAAGAGAACTAACTAACCACTGCAGGGCTGCAACAAACGCAATGGGCAGCCGACCAACAAGCCTTCAGGGCGAGAGAATAAACGGAAGTGAAAAAGGCCTCAGCTCGCGGTGACCGTATAGTGTCTGGATATGTAGAGGCACAAAACGACATCGCCGACTGACAACAATTCATGGCAAATTTGCTAAATCGTGCTGAGGATACTTTACACAAGATCGAGTTGCGAGCGAGTGACCGACCAGAAAAGGTAGCCATTTTACTTGCGCTCCATGAAAATGCCAAAATTCGACCAGGACGTAGATGTTGGTCAGTTCCTCAATGATCTGGAGGAATACTTCGTGTTCGCCAATGTAGTTGAGGACGCGGCTAAAGTGGCGCTAGTCAAGAGTGCAGTGCCTAAGGCGATGAGGGCAGCCATTGAGACGGTGCCGTTGAGGTACAACCAGGTCCGCAAACTCCTGGTGGATCGATTCTTGCCCAGAGAAAGAGCTTTGGAGTTGCTAAGAACAACGCAGGGCAACATGTCTCTGGACGAGTATTGTAAGGAAAATGAGAGAAATGGTACCCGGAGGAGATCTTTTAGTTGAACAACTTTAAGATGAACAATTGGAATTCAATTTCAATATATACACAATCGCGTTTTATAGAGAGTAGATGCGTTAGCCTTCTCTGTGCCTATCTTCCTCCAGTACATTCTGTGAGGACAATGCTCTGTTGTTTAGCTCAGCTGTCTTATCGTATGTAAGTTTCTTCTGCTTAGCTTCTTTGTCTCCGCTCTTGATTTGATGCGATGATTATAGGAAACCCCCTGTTCCGTCCGTTGAATACCCTAATCCACGTGTTTTTGTAATAAAATCTTTCGGCGGTTCTGTTCAAAAAGTGCCTCACTAATGTAGTGTGACCCAAGTATTGGTTGAACTGCTGATTCGCTTTTGAAATGCTTACAAATTGTGTATAAATAGAAACTCTGCTTTTTTCTGCAGTCGAGCAGCAAAGATGAATTTCAGACAACTATGTTTGCGAATTGAAACAAAACTTTATAAATATGGAAGATTGCGACTCTAAACATTGGCAGTTTCAATTTCTGATTGAATTAGCAGAAAATTAGCAATCTACTGTGCCCTGCCAAGAAACATTTGCAGTTCTAAAGTACGGTCCTTAGGCACGATCAAGACCACCGAACCATTTTCCCGTACCACGCTTCGGGTCCGAATTAGCCGGTGGTCCGAGGTCCGGTTTTCCCCATAATTTTTTTGTAATATGGGTAATTATGAGATCAGACTGATAGCAGCGCATCTCCCACCTTCTGCCAACTGTACTGTAGTCTGTAAGAACAAGAATATAAATCTGAAATCGGCTAGTCTAACCGTGGACTTCTCACACACGAACATTTTCTGAAGTTCAACTCAACCGCTTTACTTACACAATCTAAGAAGCGCATCTTCAGCTAGGACTTGAATGAATAAATCGTTACCATGGCATAAAATAAAACAGTTCAAATCACCCATTATCAAAGGCTAAGAAAAGCGCGCAAGGTAGAGTTGTAAGGCACTTTGCAGTCGCAAGAGATCGCTATTGTTATGGTAGTGCTCTGCCAGTCAGGCATGCTTGGCGTTCCCCAATTGCGCATCACCTTCACAGTCCGGTATTTGGTTTTGCAGTGACCGTAGCCTATAACAACAGTAGGTACAGTATTCGATCCGATGTGCGGGGGTATTACGGCCTACGATCAGACCTATGTATGGTCCATTTCGCTACCCCCGATAAGTCGTCATCTCGGACGTTTTACCCTTCTTTTACTGTACTGCCCAGCCGCGTCTTAGCCATGCTGCTGAGTGCTAGTCACTAAGAGAGCGCCTGGCCTGTTGACGTCATCGTGTTGTCAGCTCCCGACGGCCGCGGGTTTGGCTGAGCATAGTTGGTTTTTCGGACAACTCCTAACGTCGTCGATCTCCTCCTCCAACACGGCATGTTTTCGGTGCAATGGTAGATCCAGTCGCTTCCCATTTACATACTCACTGTGACCAGCTTTCGTTTTCCTGGGTGGGGTTTGCTAAGTCAAATTGCAGTGAGACTGGTTTCGAACCCACTACAACCGCTAGGGATGCAGGGGCCGCCGTGACTCAAGGCAGCGAGCTAACACTGACCCAACTTAGCGACTCAACAGTACAGTAGGTATCGACTGGGCTAAATATGTAGAATCAACAACAGCAATTACCATCCAGACACCGAGAATTTTGCTTGCAATATTTTTCGTTAAAAAAATGAGGGAAATAGTAGGTTGGCAAGCGTCGCCACTTCCAGCACTTGTCACAGAGAACAACATCGGTTTGATTGTCGGATGTCTCGGGGCTTCCTTTGGCCACACAGCCCAGAATCCAGGTCCGGCCTTCTTAAAGGAACATGTGTCACCTGCATAAACGTCTGTTCTGTTCAGGATAGAAGTAATCTACATCTGACCAGTATTCTACAAATGTTTGACAGCTAGAAACTTTAAAAGATAGCCTCCAAAGACTGTTCTAAAACGCATTCTCAGCGGCTTTATTTTTATACCACCCGGGCGACACTACTGGCACTTCAGCAGGCCGCTCTACCGATTTGGATTAAAAAATTAATAGAAAACAACGCCAGTTTTAGTAAATACCTACCGATTTCTCTTCTTGTTCACCGATTATTCCTACCTTCTACCTACAAAAAGGAAAGGAAAAGGGTTGTGCCCACTGCGCACCCCTTGAGTAAGCTACATATCTTCGAAATTTTGTGGCCGATGTCATAATGCTGGCTCAACCTACATTGTACATACCCGCGATTTCTCTTGGATAGCGACCTGCTCTTCTCCAACGATTTCTACGCAGTCCGAGACCACTTCCACTTGGTCGTTGCGATCTGCTCAGCAGGCCAGTTGCGTTTTCGCCAACGGAAGCTAACCAGTGAGCACTTTGCTGGTTTTTGACTTTGTAGGCCGGCAACTGTTTGTTGAACAGGCACTTTTTGCACGTTTCTGTGACGCGCTTTTTCAAAGGATTGGCCGCTTGCAACAGTTTGACAGCGAATCCTCTTGGGTATGGGCCAAAAAAACGTTCACCCTCCCCATACATGTAACAGGTCATCCGCCGATGGGGGAGGGGGGTTGGGGGGGTCTGGCGCCGGCCGGGGGGGATCTGAGCCAAAATTTTGGGACGGGGGTAGGGCACTAAAAAACGCTCAAAAATCGCTAATTTGGGCTGAAATACAGCTAAAAAGTGCTGTTTTGCAGGCGATTTTGGCAATTTTTGTGTCTGAAATTGTAAAAAATTGCAAAAATTTGCTCAAAAATTTACTTGCCAGAAAAATCGGAGGGGGGTCGGCGAAATCGTCTCGGGGGGGGGGGATTGACAACTGGTTACATATTGTGGAAGTTGGTGCCAAAATTTTAACCCGTCCTGGTTTCATGACCGTCTTGGCCACGGGTAGTTTACGCTATCCCGTGTGTCACGGCGGCTCCGGCATCTGCGAGAGCGGTTGTTTGTGGGTTCGAAACCGGTCGAAGCGACTGGAAGTAGTCGACGTAAAGGCCGAACCCAGACCACCGAAAGCCGGTGATGGCCAGCAGGTAAATGGGAACCGAACCCGAGCTGCCTAAGCACTCTATGACAGCAAAGGGGAGGGATGTTTGTAGGCAGGGCACTCCATTGAAAGGCTCTGATAAGAGCGCGGGGTGTCCTGAGCTGTCCGAAAGGACAGTGGAATCTAAACAAACAAACAAACAAAGACTCGAAAACTAAGAATTAAGGTGGTCTACGGAATTTCCAATTCTTTCGGCAATTCAATGAGTGTGGGTCTGAAACTTCTAGGAATGATTGGTATTGGCATTGGGCACAACACAACATACTGACTGTGCAGCCCTCTAGGTCAAAGCCACCAAAATTGGGGAATTTCAAGACAAAAAATGTTACTTTTTCTCGTAAAACCAGTAAAATGATGATTTTGAAGATTTTTGATATTCCAAAAACAGTATTTTGAAGGTTTCTATAATGTGGAACAGAGTTCAGATATAATGTTCGTCATTTGTGGAACTTCCAACTATAATCTATGTTGATTAACAACTGATTCAACTGATTGTAGAGTGCGGATTCCTTAACTATGGAATTTTCGATCACGTACAGTATTTGAAATTCCCCTTATTTTAGTGCTATTTGAACTACAGGGCTGCCCACTCAGTATGTTACGACCTATGGCAACATCAATCATTCCTGCACATACGTACAGTACATGTCTGTACATACGCAACAGGTCCCGGCCGAAAAAGGGGGAGTCTTTTTTTGGCCCATACAGTACTATACTGCATATATTTGTATGTATAGGTCATACTTGAGGCGGTTTTCCGTTGCTTGGGGGCAAGTGCGTGGTATAGAAAGGCATCCATCTTTTTACACGGCCGTCACCACGTCGTTTGTAATCTGTCGCTTGTACGCTTCCTGAAAATGCAGAATCAGTGGCATACGTACAGTACCTAGCTGTGTACGTAGTGAGGGAGGGCGGAGGAGATAGGAAAAGGAATCGGTCAAAAATACGATAAACCAAAGTATCTCAAACTTCGTCTAAGCTTAATTTTTCAAAATGTTTCGCTCAACTAGAAGTGCAAAACATTTCAGATCGCTTCCTTTTCAAAATCCTAAGCAAGTATCCTCAACCCAATTGCGATTCCACATACCTAGTATAAATAAGCTACCAAAGACAGCGATCCAGGTAAGCA
This sequence comes from Sabatieria punctata, assembly GCA_030248155.1. Classification (NCBI taxonomy): domain Eukaryota; kingdom Metazoa; phylum Nematoda; class Chromadorea; order Araeolaimida; family Comesomatidae; genus Sabatieria; species Sabatieria punctata. The sequence continues at coordinate 197,223 of JASANB010003689.1, forward strand.
ACAGCCTCTTCATGTCTAGCTTGCAAGACGCTCCAAATGCGGCAGCTGAAACTTGCACAGTATCGCCAGGTCGTAGCCAGTCCAACTATTACGTACTCCGCCAACAAGCTAGTGTTTCCTACAGACAGAACGTATGCCACACTTGACAATACTGAATTTCTGCGTCAAATGGCACCACTATTTATGTTATCCAAACAGGTTTAAATCTCTACCGAATTAACAGTTGTCTTTCGTTTGACAAATTATACCGTTTGAGCCAAAAAAATTTCTCCCCTTTTTCGAACTTACTTTACTCAAGCGATTCGTTCTCGGTTATTTCTTTATCGATTTGGTTCAAATTTTCAGGATTAATTAACAAGATAATTAGGTAGATACTCTGCTAGTTTGGTGCCAAAATTCCAACCTGTTCCGGTTTTAAAGTATATTTCGCAAAAGATCGACTTGTCGGCTTTTGTTGAATAACTGCTTATGTCACTGAATTACTGTATATTGTGGTCCTGGAATGGAATGAATGTGGATTTGCAATGACCATGAAAACCTTAGTGCCTATTGTATCTGTAATTTCTTTGTCGCAGGAACAACGTAAATTGACGAAAAGTTTAATCCAAACATTTACGTAATACAAACAAACAAACACAGCCGTAATGTCGACATAGACAGTATGTACAGAGGTGTCAATTCAATGCTTTCCGAGCGGAAAGAATTGTCCCAATAATTCTTCGTAGAGTGGCATGTCAACGGGCTCATCAACCAGACAGAAAACGCGCTCCATCTTGACGGTGGCGTTGGCGTTGCTGTCCAGCCATTTCTTCAGCGTCTGCATGGCTAGAAGAGAACTCTTCAAAGCGGCGAAACCGGTGAACGCCACTGACGGCAGCCGAAACACCTGAAACCTTCTTTCTGACAAAATCGTAGGACTTCGGTCCGCATCGCATTGCGGTCAGGCCAAGTAAGGGCTTAGAAAAAACAAGTTTAACTTACAATAGTGGTGTGTCCTTTCAGTTGAGCCAAATCGAGAGAGTTGCGGTAAAGCTGTTCTAGACCTGGTTGTTGCGGGTCAAAAGGCCCGACCACATGAGCAAGCAGATGTTCTGGCAGTTGGGAGACGAGATCAATGGAGAGGTGTTGTTTCCAGAGACCGACTTTGTCCAGCACCTCATTCAGAGTAGGTGCGGAACGTCTGTTCTTTGCCAGATGCTCAATTTGCCAACGCCTGGCCCAACTCGGCTGGTGAGGCGACACCACCGGGTGGATGGAACTGCTTTTCTGACCAAACACCGATTCCAACACATCTTCTAAAGATAACTTCCTTTAATAGGTAGGTAGTGAAGTGTTTACTGGTTAGGGGAAAAAATACAATCAAATGATGCAGTCAGGCACTTAACGCCGTTTGTGGTACCGACACCATATATGATACCGGTACCTTATATATATGGTACCACCACAGGCCCCGACTGTATATGGTACCACTACCCTCGTACTGCGTTAACGGCGTTAAGTGCCTGACTGTGATAGGTAGGGTAGCTAAAAGCAGTCTTACCGATTTGGCGAGTTTGCGAGAAATCGGCGCCCTTGTCCTGCACGGACAGAGCGAGCGAGCGAAGGACCTGTCTCAGATAGGTGCTTCGGGCTTTCAAACAGTTTTGACGGAGAGACAGCATAGACACAACAGTTTTGATCGAGTCAAAGTGGTTGTACTGGAGGTTGTTTATCGTTGCTCCTTTTTATAGGCTCGTCGATGCACGCGCCACGTACGTGCGTAGACCAGAATTCTGAGGCGGCCAAGCATCTATGGTAAACATGACGCACGCATCTCTCTATGAAGCAGCTGCTATCGATTTTGGACAGCCGGACCAGCTGCTGCTAGCATAAACACGTCAGCAGTCATTGCGTTGGCCCCCCTTAGGTGGGGGCATTGATTAAGCAAAGCGGGGTTAAAATGACTGGCGGAGAAAAATTGTTTAAAGTTTTGCACGCTTCTTCCGCCCAGCCGGTTGCTGACGACAAACTGGCAGGCACGTAGCGAAGAAAAAATTTTGGTTTTCGCACGTGCTGTTGTGTTGTTTTAAAATTCACCCACACAGTAAACGCACGTACATACACGTAGGTGGTTAAGTAACGTACCGGAGATTTCCGCTTGGAGGACCACCAGAGTTAGAAGACCATGGTCTTATAGGGATTTTGTTTCCAGTTATAAGAGCATGGTCTTCTAATACAGTCAGGGAAATAACAACATTTTTACAAACCAATTTTTATTCTTATACACTTATACATTTGTTACATAAGAAATGTTATATAATAATAAAAAAAAGGATGTAGCAGCTGGGCCGATCCCTTGGACAGTATATAGTAGAGCATGGAAACTTAGGTTCACTGGTAATATGCCGTATGCGTACGTATTTATGACTGCGTATGTAGAATTTCAAAGAAACGCAAGTATTTCTCCCATGTTCTTTTGAATGTGTCGTCCTTTTTCAATATTTTGCTTGCATAAAAGGCGGTTTTTAAGCTTGCCTTTATAAAGTGTCTAAATGTCATTGGCGAGCATTCTCGCACTCCTTTTCGTGCCAGCATATAAACGAGCTGTTTAGTAAAAACGCTTAAGGCATTCAAAACTATTGCCTCTACGTACAAATTGTGATCTTCTCCAAACAAAGCAGAGATTAAATCAAAGGAGATCTGTTGTTCTTCTACTTCAAGAATTAAATGTTCCAGCATTCTCCAAGCTCGTTTCGCAATTGGGCAGAAGTAGAGCATATGCTCAGGTGTGTCTACAGCCTGCAGGTGACATTGCTTACAGTGCATATCTTGTACAATACGCCTATAGTACAGATATTGCTGAGTAGGAATGATTCTATGTACAATACGGTACTGTAGGTTTCGCAGTCGGACGTCGCTTGATAGCGTATGAGCTCGCTTGCAAGCCTTACTGAACACTTCCTCTGAGACCCAGAACCTTTCAAACCATTTCTGCTGAGCGGCCGGCTTCTCATATAACTTATCCAGTTTATACTTTTTATACCTAGCAATACTTATCTTCTGAGGTTCATACAGATCTGGGTCATATCTTTCATAAGCTACCAGCAGCTCATTCCAGTTTGTAAGAATTTCGTTTCTCCATTGTCTTGGTAATGCAGTCCACAGTCTATTCCATTGCTTTCGATCAATCACTAAGTGTGGAAATTTCTGCAGAGCCTCCTGATAATTCAGAAAATGGCCGTTGTCACCTAATAAATCTCGAACTCTTTGTATCCCAGACTCTTTTAAAATCGGGTTAAAGTACATCCGTTTTGGTTGTCCAGTTTTAACTTCCTTATTGTTCATAAAGGTTCGTACCAATAGTGGTTGGCCATTTGGTTGTGGAAAAAGGACGTTGTCCCAGTATTCCGTCTGCACTTTCAAAATTTCACTGTAAAACGGATTGAGGTGAGTTTTCAGTTCGTTCCAGTTAAAGCGACTGGTTACGATGTTGTATATTCCACCGTACCTCTGCATTTTCCGCATACCTATCTGGAACCACTTGCAGGGGTAATCTTTAGTTAACCTTGTAACCCAACGCAGTTTCAGTGAGTCATTGAGTACCTGAATGCTGGGAGCTCTCAGACCTCCCTTAGGATAACCCCCGCCAACATATCACTCTCAAGACGAAGTCTTTCCAAGCACTGCCGAAATTTCGGATTTAACGAAAAATGCGAACACTTAAATAAACACTTCGCACCAACGCCGACACAATTTCGGCGCTCTGAAAATGCTAGCCGAATTGTTTTTTTGAGTGCAAATGCGAAGTGTTCGAGAAGACTTCGTATCAGACCTGTGGGCGGAGCCAAAAAACCGCAAAAAAATAGAAAAATGAAAAAAGAAAAAGGAGAGCGACGACTTACCCTAAACGAGGTTTCAAAGCAGTACCGACAGTGGAAACAATGAAATATCTGTTTTTTATTATTTGTTTACTCCGATTATTTATTCCAAGCTTTTTTCCGTTCTGTAACGCGATGTTGGGTTGCTAGCATATGCCTAGTTGCTGGTAGACCGGCATAAAATCCCACACATCTATAGTGTTGATACAATGGATGTAGTAAAATAATGTAGTGCATGTATGAGTACAGCAGCCAACCACAGAATAAATAACTATGCTACTAATAGCACTGGTCAGCGGCCTGCTACAGCGTGGATCAAATGAGGAGTTGGCGCAACTTTACGACGCACGCTCAAAGAGTCGACCAATCAGCGATTAGTTCGTTTTGGCCTGACGAAGTCTTAAATTGCAAGTCGATCACTTCGCACTTTGATTTGAGACGAATAGTTAGATCACTTCGCAAAAACAGGTTTTCGGCAAAAACGCGAAGTGTTTTTTTTACGCCGAATAGATCCAAAAAACACTTCGCTTTTGCAAAATGCGAAGTGTTGGGGTGTGCAGATCTGCACATGATCTGTTGGCGGGGGATAATCCTGTATTAAGGATTTCATTTTTACTTTGGGCTTGCCTTCCCTCCAAATAAATCTGTAGAGGCACCTCTCGATTTGTTTTTTTTCTAAATCTGATATTTTTAGAACAGTCATAGGGTAGATTAGCTGAGATAGTCCTACTGTGCGTGCCACGTTTATCCGACCTTCTATAGTCAATCCTCGCGCAAGCCAACAGGACAGTGTTTTATTCATTTTCGTGATTTTATCTCTGATATTTTTTTGACGTACCACCTCTGGATCGTGCGACAGAACTATTCCTAAAATGCGCACTTCTCTTGCATTCAGCGTAAATGGACCGCACCGACCTGTACGATTCTTCCAGATTCCCAGTCCCATGCATTCTGTCTTATTCGAATTCACTTTTAGACCGGAAACTGTTGCAAAACGGTCAATTATTCCGACAGCACGTACTACCGATACCTCATCAGCTAATGTTAGCGTCGTATCATCTGCAAACATGCTTATTTTGTATTCCTGTCCGTTAACTGTAATTCCATGTATTTGGTTATCTTGCCTTATTGCATTAGCCAGCCAGTTAGAATAAACAGGTATGGACTTAAAGGACAGCCTTGCCGTACGCCTGTCGTCAGATCGATTTCTTCTGTAAGGAATCCATGATTAAGTAATATAACATAGGAAATAACAAATTTAGGAAATAACAACATATATGGTATCAGTACACATATATGGAAACGGTACCATATATGGTACCGGTACACCTTCAAGTGGTACCATATATGGTACCACTTCCTTATATGGTACTGGTACCATATATGGTACCGGTACCATATATGGTACCCCTTCGATCGAGGCCTCAGGTGGTACCATATATGGTACCGGTACCATATATGGAAACGGTACCATATATGGAACCGGTACCATATATGGTAACAGGTACCATATATGGTAACAGGTACCATATATGGTAACAGGTACCATATATGGTACCCCTTCGATCAAATCATAAGGGGTACCATATATGGTACCGGTACCATATATGGTACCCTTTCGATCGAGGCCTCAGGTGGTACCATATATGGTACCGGTACCATATATGGAAACGGTACCATATATGGAAACGGTACCATATATGGTACCGGTACCATATATGGTACCCTTTCGATCGAGGCCTCAGGTGGTACCATATATGGAAACGGTACCATATATGGAAACGGTACCATATATGGTACCGGTACCATATATGGTACCGGTACCAGATATGGTACCCTTTCGACCGAGGCCTCAGGTGGTACCATATGGAACCACCTCAGGCCATACATGTAACAAGTCAACAGCCGAACGGGGGAGGGGGAGTTGCGGGGTCTGGCGCCGGCCGGGGGGGGGGGGTCTGAGCCAAAATTTTGGGAGGGGGTCCGGCACTAAAAAACGCTCAAAAATGGAAAAAATCGCAATTTTTGGGCTAAAAATCGCCAAAAATCGCTAATTTGGGCTGAAATACAGCTAAAAAGTGCTGTTTTACCGGCGATTTTGGTAATTTTTGTGTCTGAAATTGCAAAAAATCGCAAAAATTTGCTCAAAAATTGCTTGCTAGAAAAATAGGAGGGGGGGTCGGAAAAATCGTCTCGGCTCGAGGGGGTCCCTATCCGGGGGGTCTGGCCTAAGTCGGGTTGGGGGGCAGACCCCCCAGACCCCCCTGTTACATGTATGCCTGAGGCCTCGATCGAAAGGGTACCATATATGGTACCGGTACCATATATGGTACCACCTGAGGCCTCGATCGAAAGGGTACCATATATGGTACCGGTACCATATATGGTACCCCTTATGATTTGATCGAAGGGGTACCATATATGGTACCTGTTACCATATATGGTACCGGTTCCATATATGGTACCGTTTCCATATATGGTACCGGTACCATATATGGTACCACCTGAGGCCTCGATCGAAGGGGTACCATATATGGTACCAGTACCATATAAGGAAGTGGTACCATATATGGTACCACTTGAAGGTGTACCGGTACCATATATGGTACCGTTTCCATATATGTGTACTGATACCATATATGTTGTTATTTCCCTGACTGTAATAGGTGGTCGGAAAACTGGGTTCATAGACAACCATTTTCCAGTTGATAAACTTACGTAAGCTAGATTGGCCAATTTTAACACACAAGTAAATGTTTTTAATGTGAACAAAAGCTGTCTATCATGAAAAACAAAGGCAGAAGTACATTTTGAAGATGAAACATGATTCAAATAAAGTTTTACAAGTCAAGCGTAACGGTCAAATATGTCTGGAACAACCGTCTAACCGGTTTTTGCAGTGAAATACCATATTCCAGGTAGCTATGGTCTTCAAAAGGTCGCCAAAAACGATCCTAAATTTGGGCATTTTCCAGTTATAAGACCAGGTCTAAACTAGAAAACTCCGGCAAGGTATGATTGGAATGTTATGTGCACACAATATAGTTGATTCTGCAACATGGGCCATATTGGTCCCTTAGCATGATGGTATAGCTAAAAACCTCGATTCTTTTCGGTTTTCGTCATTAGTTCAACATTAGCTCTGATTTAAGTAAAATTGAAATATTTGGCGAAAAAGTTCATGAGGCGTCCGAGCTAGAGCTTGACAAGCCAAACAGTCCGACCAAGATACTGATGATAGCAAGCAAATACAGCACTACAGCTTATTTTATATCTATGCATGAGGGATATACGTACTACATATTACACAATCACTGTAATCCAGAACAACCATCCAAATGAGAAAAAACCGCTCAAACTAACCAGTGACTATTACGACACGACACGCACATACGAAAACCGTTCACCGCACAACACTTGAGCCTCATCAGGTTAAACAGTCAACAAACAACTCACAGAAACAGCCAAAACAGTACAGACAGAGGCAGTACACTGATATGCAGACTCATAGGCAGGCTTTATGAAGAAATCAGCTGTAGTGGGCATGCTGTCATAGATCAAGTTGTCACTGTTGTCCAGGGCATGCAGGTGCCAGTAGTGCGGAATGGGCCGGTCCTTCACCAGTCCATTCTCAGTCTGCAGGTGGGAGTAGGGGCGACTGGAATTGCTATAGAGCAGATGACCTTCTTTGCCTCTGTAAGCAGGCAGTTCGTTCTGTAGATCGGGCACTCGATAAGCGCGACCGTCCAGCCAGTAAAAGATGTCAGTCGACTGAACCAACAGACCGACACTTCCAACCAAATTCGACCAATCACACTGTGACATGTGCAAGACTGAAAACCGGTGGTCTTTTAAACGCACAAGTTAGTTGGTTACCTTTTGGGAAGAGATTGGCTGCAGTATCTGAGTCGATAACAACGCAACGTTGCAGTGCGAACTCGTTGGGACGGTTGTGGATTTTCCTCCAAGTGCTGAGAAGCGCATGCAGCGATGGCGATGACGTAACAAGACCAGAAATAGCGGAGATGTTGGAGGAGCAGAAAAGTGTTGTCCAGCGCTTTTTAAACTGTGCTAGTTGCTTGTGGCTGAACTTTGGGTTGTGCTGCTGGATGGTTTTGTCGTCAGGAAGATCGCACCGGGAACCAGTGTGGTAGGCGTCTGAGAAGAAAGCCCAGCTGGACTTCCAGCTGATGCCCCAATTGGTTCCATACTGAAAGGTGAGGTTGGGCCCATAATTGCCTGACATCCAACGACAGTCCCAGTAGCTCTTACTCACATCTCTGTCTATGTACCTGAACCATTCTTTTGACTGCACATGATCACTAGCCAAGAATACTTACGGAAAGCATCTGGCTCCTACAGTGTACCAGCGATAAGCCAACTTCAAAGCTGCAAGCCGTTTGATGGCGCTGAACACTTCATATAAGTGAGACAGGGTGTGGAAGACAGGAAACTGGAAGGTCCATTTGTCTCGTCCCTCAAACGTCAGTAGGGTGTTGTATTTCTTGTCCAAAATTACTGGACGAGGAGAGTTCCAGGGATATGGCCACATGGACAGCCCTTCATTCGTGGAAGACAGATAGAAACATCCCAAGCTTCTGCTAGCCACATTTGGAATCAGTTCGAGATATTTGCCGCCCTCCCTCTCAACTCCAGCGTATTCTCTGATGTCCTTTAAATTGCTCTTTGGAACCCAAATTTTTGAACCTAAATCATCAGAGTAAATGCTGAACAAAAGAAAAACTAAAATTATAAGGAGAACGTACAAGGTGCAACAACAACATCATGTTGAGTTCGAGTGGAGACGTGATTGTTGAGTTGACATTTCTTCCATTGAATGGGAGCTTCGGCTTTACGTAACATACCACCATGACACTGTTTCATACTGATGGTTGGCTCTGCACACTGCCATTCTAGAATTCAAACTGTAAATATATATATACTATGTACATAGTTTATGCCAATTTACTGTATCTCATACCATACATACCTACTTCTACTGATTTATAGACCCCAACTTACTCTCGCAGTATCTCATGAATTCCACGGCAGGTCTGAGTTTGTCCCAACACTGTCTATGGACCCATTCTGAAGCAGTGGCACCGATTGGTCTACTGATCTATACCAACTGAATGCACCAAAACCATACTGTATGTTTTATGAGAAGGATCAGCTCTGATGGCCACGCATTTGTGAGTGTGAGTAACGAAGCCTTCCTGGAACGGTGGCTCTTGAGGAGTGAGGAAATTGTCATAGAAGAAGTCGGTCCCATCCACCCAACTACATGTCGTGCGGTTAAATGGACTCTCACAATACAGGCCTATCCAGAAATGTTGATGATCTGAAGCAAACAACTAGTCAGTCAGTCAGTCAGTCAGTCAGTCAGTCAGTCAGTCAGTCAGTCAGTCAGTCAGTCAGTCAGTCAGTCAGTCAGTCAGTCAGTCAGTCAGTCAGTCAGTCAGTCAGTCAGTCAGTCAGTCAGTCAGTCAGTCAGTCAGTCAGTCAGTCAGTCAGTCAGTCAGTCAGTCAGTCAGTCAGTCAGTCAGTCAGTCAGTCAGTCAGTCAGTCAGTCAGTCAGTCAGTCAGTCAGTCAGTCAGTCAGTCAGTCAGTCAGTCAGTCAGTCAGTCAGTCAGTCAGTCAGTCAGTCAGTCAGTCAGTCAGTCAGTCAGTCAGTCAGTCAGTCAGTCAGTCAGTCAGTCAGTCAGTCAGTCAGTCAGTCAGTCAGTCAGTCAGTCAGTCAGTCAGTCAGGACAGAACTCACAGTATGGCCCATACTGACACAGAACAGGATGTCCGTGGCTGGAACAAGACGTCAGCACAATCTTCCTTGACTTCACGTCCAGCTGCGCACATCGCTCAGCTACCAAATTCTCTTTCTCCGCCTGAACATCTTCAACGTAGTAGTTTTGGTAGCGATACTCCCAACGGTTCTTTCCCTTTCCAAACCAGTAATCTGTATACGGACCTGCTCTCTGCAAAAACAGTACTACTGCACTGTGCCGAAAACAGTCAACTTGGCAATGCAACGTACCCAGACGTTTGCGAACTTTTCATGGAGATAGTCGGCAGTAGCTGCTCCGATATGAGCTCCATGTTGTTTACAAAAAGCTTTGGCATCTTCGTAATTGGCCAATCGCATCGGCATAAACATGCACCGAATATCAGTGGAGGTCGTCCAACTTCCGAATTCTGGTTGCGAGCAGAAGACTGAAAACCAGGTGAGCACAATGTACAGACCAAGGGGTCCATAAACAACACTATTCTCACCTCCTTGTTTAGGCAGAGTTTCGTTGGAGGGATTGGGTGGTTGGTACACACTGCGACACAAGAAAGGATGCATTTCACGACAGTCAACTGAACCGATACGATATCTTGAAATTTCCTTAGAGTATTTTGGATAGCGAAGGACCGAGTATTCAAGCACCGAACAACGCTTGGCCTTGCGAGCAGTGAATGTTTGCTCAGAGATCTTGTTCAGAGTGAAATTGTCTTGCATGCTGTTCAAATCTAGATAGGGCCACCGTGGTTTCTTGTAAAAGCTCTCGGTCCATGGAACTCCGAAGCTGTTCTCTGCCCAGCCCCAGGCCTCTATTTTGTTTGCATGATTCGACATGGCTCGCAGACCAATCCAGTAATGATTCTTCTAGAACCAAAATTCTGATTAAATCTTCAGAACTGAGTGCACACCACAACCTTAAACTGGGCAGAAAATTGACTGAGACTGTCCATCAGAGGTTGACTGTTGGTTGTGGCCGCTGTGCCAGCGTAGAAACCGAACTTCTGGCCTGCTTTCATGCACACCTCCTCTGCTTGGTAACTGTCAGTTACGGCAAGATCCGGGTGAAACACGTAGCAGTAGCGACCTTTTGACATCATTCGTTGGTCTGGAAAGCTTTGTATGGTGACACACGGGTCCTCTGGCTCTGAAAATCCAATGCACTGATAAACCGCAAAGACCATAAATAGTGCATACAACAGTCAGGGAAATAGCAATTTAAATGGTACTAGTAGACATATATGGAAACGGTATCATATATGGTACCGGTTCAACGTCAAGTGGTAGCATATATGGTACCACTTGAAGGCGTACCGGTACCATTTATGGTACCCTTTCGATCGAGGCCTCAGGCTGCACCATATATGGTACCGTTTCCCTGACTGCACAAGCAACAAACCTGGCTGGTCGTTCATAAACTTTTCCAGCATGAACTCAACTTCTTCCTGTTCCACTTTGTTGCTGATGGTAACCAGATTATCCACGTCAAGCCAGTGCTCAGACCAGCCAGGATTGGAGTATCTTGACCGATAATCGAACACCCACTCAATAGGCCGCTTTCCAACGTTGTAACAATACGGCACTCCTATCGGCTGATTTTCATCTTCATCGACTGACTTTTCAAACTGTTTGCAACCTGAAAGCAAGATTTGAACAACAGACTACAAATGCGAATGTGATGTACGTTCTCGCTTCCAGTTATCAGGCTCAAATAAGCGATTGTCGTAGTCTTCAGGGGCCATTTTCAGCATCCGAATTGCCACACTTGAAACGCAATCTAAACGTAATCAACTGGAAACGACGCCGGCGATTTTTGGGGGAGGGGGTCCAAAAATCGAGATTTTGGAACGACGTCACTTATTGACGGCCCCTTAGGGCCAACCAGACCTACTTTTCAGACCGGGACCCATTTTTTAAATAAGAGACAGATAAAGAAAACAAACCATGTTCTGCACAGTCGTACATGCACAGGAAAGGTAGGTGCTTCATACAATCTGTCTTTCGAACTGTGGTCTTGTTCACATTAAACGAACTACACTTTGGTGATACCCAGAGCTCCTTTAGCTCCTAAACATGTTTACATTCCGTCTTACAAAACCAACCACTTTAGTTTAACCAAGAATGTATAAAGGGAAGAATGTTCCACTCGGCGGCCGGCCGCTTGCAGCAGCGTGGCCATGCGCTGCAATAAAATTTCGGGAGGGCGACCGAAATTCGGTCACCCTCCCGAACGTTCGGCAGGGCGACCGAATTTCGGTCACCCTCCCGAAAAACTCTTAGGCGCCGTATTGCAAGCGAACCCGATTTTGGCCGCTCGCGAGAGTTTTTAACAAAAAAAATAAATAATCTCTGAAATAATCAGCTGATATCCGGCTGTACAACGGATAGAAACATGTATTTAACATACTATATACTGGTATGCGTTACTGATGACAAAACTAACGCTTAAAACATACACATGCGCAGCCAAAATTTTGTGCATGATTGACTCTACAAGCATGTAACTCAGATCTAAAAATCAGAAAAGAAGATACATAGCTTTCAACTGATTAAGTAGAACCTTTTCATTAATAATGATTTGCGTCCATCCACTCCGAAAAAAAGAAATCGCTGTTGGAGTATATCGAAAAAAGACGATACAGTCGAGTCTGTGTGTTTACGCAAACTTTCAATTGTATAGCAGCCAGGGATGAGGGGGGAAACGGCGTTAAGAAAGGAAGGACGACGCCTACCGCTCAAATCGTGCGATACATTTTCTTTGCAGGCGCAAGAAATACCATGTATTTTTAGACGAAACTCGTTTTAGGAGGGACGATCCCTAGTGGCTGAGTAACAAACAAAATGAAATTGTTGTTGTTGTTGTAACTTTTTGTCCTTTTTGGAAATGTTATTATTGTATATTTCCCTCAATTTGTTTTAGCTTTCTTGCTTAATCTTCGCTCTCAATAATCGTGATACGACAATGAGCGGCCACGAGCGGCCAAAATCGGGTTCGCTTGCAATACGGCGCCTAAGAGTTTTTCGGGAGGGTGACCGAAATTCGGTCGCCCTGCCGAACGTTCGGGAGGGGGACCGAAATTCGGTCACCCTCCCGAAATTTTGTTGCAGCGCATGGCCACGCTGCTGCAAGCGGCCGGCCGCCGAGTGGAACATTCTTCCCTTTATACATTCTTGGTTTAACCAACCCCAAACAACTGAAATCCAAGCGGAAGGATTGTCTTGGCATAGAAGAGAAAGGAGGCTTGAGGCTCAGGAAAGCTGGCCAACTCCCAGCCCAAACCCAGCCTCTCACAAGCTTCGAGACTCTGTTCATAGCCAAACGTCTGCGGACCCATCAGGTAGCAGGCACTGCCCAGACTCATCACAAACACAGAGCTGCCGTTCTTGACTGGAATCTTGTTGCAAGCAGCTGAGGAAACGTTCATTTGACTTCAACACAAGCACAACAGTCACTTACTGCTAATAAAAGAAGCAACTCCACTGTAGGGAACGATAGCAGGTGCCGGTGTTTCGTCAACAGACCAGTACATGGTGCTGTTGTTGTACGCAAAGGCGGGGGGCAGCGGGTCATGAATATCTGTCTGTTTAATGTCTAGAGGAGCCATCCAAGTGTCAGAGTCGTATTGCAGAGACGAAAGAAAGTAATGCAAAGGCAACGGGGGCCACTCTGGATGCAGCTGGTCAGAGCCCCACTGTGCACCGGCCCTGATTACGGGCTCTCCTTCCGAACTACCCAACATCAACTGCAGAAACTGCAAATCCTCGCCACCTCTGATCTTGGCTGGCTTCCAATTCTTCTGTGTCCCGTTCGCCACTTTGAACCAAGGAGTGTAGCTGGATTTGTTGCCTTCGACGTATTCAGAAATAAACCACAAAGGCTTGTATCCCTCTGGCTGCCACGGAGGGGCCGTCACTGGAGGACCCAACGGACTAGGCGTGCTTGCATGGATTTCGTCTAAACATTTGAAATAAACAGGTTAAAAAGCGTCCAGTAACTTTTGCTCGTACCGCATGACTGGTCGGATACGCATTTCTGCTCGAAAGTTAGCGCAGGACAGCCAGGAGTGCCAGCATGAAGCATGTATCGGCGACGGGAACGCATAGCAGAGGCGGCTCTGCAGTGAGAATCGTTGTAGCAAACGCTCCACTCGGCAGAGGCGTTGGTCTCAAGAGTGAATTCTAAAAAATGCATGACAGCAAATAATAATTCAACTGCGAAAGGTTCACTCACTGTCGCAGAACGGCTCAGACTCCAGAATATACGGCAACGTTTCAGTACAATCTCTCAGAAACCAAACTATAAACACAACACAGTCAATGCATGTGAAAACAGGGTCGGTCGGTCGGTCGGTCGGTCGGTCGGTCGGTCGGTCGGTCGGTCGGTCGGTCGGTCGGTCGGTCGGTCGGTCGGTCGGTCGGTCGGTCGGTCGGTCGGTCGGTCGGTCGGTCGGTCGGTCGGTCGGTCGGTCGGTCGGTCGGTCGGTCGGTCGGTCGGTCGGTCGGTCGGTCGGTCGGTTGTCTGCACAAGCCACTACAAAGAAAATAAAACAGAAAAGATCTCACGTCCAGTAGCATCCATCGAAGCGCAACTAATCTTATTGGCAGACTGGACATCTGGCTGCTGTCCTCGGGCCCAATTTGCCAATCCCAGGGAGCTACCGTCGGACCACTGACACAAAATCTCATTGCACTTCAAACCAATCCAGGCCTGCTTTGCTTTTTCTGAAACGGAAGAAAACAAACTTGCTGCAGAGTGTAAAATCGAAAGAAAGACTAACTATCAAAGATCTGGCCCAAGACGAAATCCAGTTCACGGGCAGTGTGAATTGTCACCAAGAATGATCCCTGTGTAGCATCTGCTGCCTCTGTCCATGCACGCTTGTCTTCCATCCATTTATAGCAGAAATCGATGTCTTCACCACATTTCAGAGCTTTTGCACGCGACACAACCCACAACAACACAAGCGCATAAAACACAGCCATCAGCGGATCGTACAAAACACAACAACAAACAGTTACAACCGGCTGTGAAAAACAACAATAATTTACATGCAGTCCCCCGAAAATTTAGAATTTCCCATTTGGTGAACTGAGGTAACAGCTTTCTCAAATTCAGCTGCATAGATTTCACGCACATATTTGTCGTAATTGCGTGAACCATTTGATGACCATACTTGCGTAGATGGAAAATTGATCAGTTTCCTGAATGTGCCACATAACGCTTCCACCCACAGATGCAAGTACGCACAGTAATGTCTAGAAGTTTGATATTACTTGCCTTCGTATCGTCCGTTCGAACAGAAAGTTACTTTGTTGGCCAACTTCCTCCTTCAAGAAATCTCACTGCTGACAAAATTCGGTACAACAGCACGTTGCGATCTAAACTTCATACACTATTTTAGTACGTGTTTTTTAGATTTGCTGACGTCTGTGCAAGGTATAAATGCGGTTACATGTATTTCCATTTGAACACTACACTGGCAACATCAAATGGATTAATAGAAACTACTGTAGAGTGCGAACAATACCTAAAAAACCCAATACCCCAATACCCAATACCCAATACCAATACCTGAGACCCCCAATACCCCAATACCCAATACCCAATACTTGCATAGCTGGGCCAAAAATTGCAATTTCACTGGACAGGTACATTCAGGTTGCATACACAAGATTTTTTGCACTGCAATTAAAATTTTTAAGAGCCCTGGTTGGGCCGCTGCCCAAGCAGGGCGAGAAAATTTTGAAAAATTAGCTTTTCAGAAAGCATTTAGAAGTCATTTTGGGCATAAATTTTGCAGAATTAACGGTTTGGGTATTTAATTCGTAATTCAGTCGTGTTTCTTCTGGCGAATTTTTTCCTAATGGCCGGAAATTGTGTGTACCACCGCAATAGCCATGGGTACGGTACTGGTACATTATGGCGACATTAGAAATGCTACCATTTTTATATTAGATTTTTGGAGGAGAGGCTCCGAAAAATCGGGATTTTCGAACGGTGTTGTTTATGGACGGCTCATTAACGCGATACAGCTTCCTAAACCGATCGTCGACTAACTTTTTCGATTTTTTCAGATCAATTTTTCAGCTCAACATCGATTTTTCCATATTTTTACCTGTCCAATTAGTATTGGGTATTGGGGGGTAAAAACCCCAATACCCAATACCCAATACCCAATACCTGGAAAACACCCCAATACACCCAATACCCAATACCCAATATCCAATACCAGTTCGCACTCTAACTCTTTGAGTATCAGGTTGATCATATTTGATCAACCGGACATTTTCGCCGACTCGGAAGTCCGGACATTCGTGGACAAAATGTACCCTACCCGGACAGATTGAAAATGGACGGAAAAAGCGAGCGGACAGCAGACATATGGACGCCGGACAACATCATGGACAGATCGTCCGTCCACCGGACATTCGTGGACAAAATGTACGCTACCCGGACAGATTGAAAATTGACAGAAAAAGCGAGCGGACAGCAGACATACAGTATGGACACCGGACAAGATCACGGACAGATTGTCTGTTGACTGGACAGAAAGTACCTAAACAGACTGCACTCCAGTGTGTACTTCAGACATTTTTGCTTTGTGTTGGACCAGTATTAGGAAATAATGAAAGCAGCAGGACATTTACTTAAAACCAAACACGATTACATTGAATGTTTTTCAACTGCATGACAGGGTGTCTATCACTCTACAACTAAGAAGTAATGATATAAGTACACAACAGACAATCAGCACACAGTGCCAATCATACATGTAACAGCTCCGGGCCGACCTGGGGGGAGGGGGGTAGGGGGGTTTCCTCAGGTGGGGGGTCGAGGGGGGGTTTCGCCCAGGTGGGGGGTCCCAAATTTCAAAAAGCTCCAAAACGCCTAGAAATGCGTTTTTAGCACGTTTTTTTCAGTAAGGACGCTAAAAATCGCTATTTTAAGCTGCCAAATAGCGTTTTAAAGCTAAAAACAAGCAAAAAATGACAAAAAGAGCTTCCAAAAACACCGATTTTTCTTAAATATCAGCAGTGGAAACGCCAAATTCGGTTTCCAAAGGCTTTTCAAGTGAATTTTAGGCTAAAAATTAGTGATTTCTGACCCAGTTTGTTAATACTGGAGCCACTACCACCACTTGTATTTTTTGGTCGGGGGGAGGGGTCCCTTAACCTGTCTCGGGGGGGGTGAGTGGGGGGGTTGGCCTACATAACATAACATAACATAACAAAACATAACAGTATATTGGCTATAACCCATCAGATCTAGACACTGTCCGCCAGACAAAGTCCTCAGCCACTTACAGTCGCATTCAAAGAGCAACTCAGTAATGACTTCTAATGCACGGTTTTTCGGATCCTCAAGCTTCCGTGTCATCAAATGAATAGTCAACTTGTTGGTGCCAAAGGCGCCAACATGTGGTGTTTGTGCAGAGCGGCACCCTACAAACAGTACAAGCCGTCCGTGTCCAGGCCAGTTGCTGATGCACATTGCATCGGTTTCTTCTGTATTCTCCAGGCTGTTTTCAGAGACTTGTCCAAATGCAGGTCTCTAATTCTGAGTGAGGTTCCAATCAGCAGATGACCAGGATCGTTCTCATCAACCGGATGTCTGGCTAAGTGAGCAGCTGAAAGAATGGTTGAACAGATGGGGGTCTAGGGGGACCCTTAAGGGTCCCTACTGTATGTTACCTCTACAGGCTCAGCAGCTCTACCTATATTCTCTACTGCCAGACGGCTGAGCAGCCATGACTCTGAAAGAAAAAATTTTTTAAGATTAATTGCACTAGCTGCTTAGGATTCATGTTTGTCATCAGTGATGAACAAAACGATATGTCCGGGCAGATACGCGCCTGTCCAGGCAGACACGCGTGTCCAGCTAGACACAAAAATTTTGTCAAATTTTCTGGCTAGCCTCGGACACTGGGAAACTGAGAGATAGATGGCCTTACAAAACCACAGGAGCGGACAACCTGGACAGAACTGCTGGAGCCACAAGTCCGGACAGAACACTTGCACTCAGGTTTGTCCTGGAGAGATAGATGTCAGGACAAAATCAAAGGAGCGGACAACCCAGACAGAACTGCTGGAGCCACAAGTCCGGACAGAACACTTGCACTCAGGTTTGTCCTGGAGAGATAGATGTCAGGACAAAATCAAAGGAGCGGACAACCCAGACAGAACTGCTGGAGCCACAAGTCCGGACAGAACACTTGCACTCAGGTTTGTCCTGGAGAGATAGATGTCAGGACAAAATCAAAGGAGCGGACAACCCGGACAGAACTGCTGGAGCCACAAGTCCAGACAGAACACTTGCACTCAGAGGTTTGTCCTGGAGAGATAGATGTCAGGACAAAATCAAAGGAGCGGACAACCCGGACAGAACTGCTGGAGCCACAAGTCCGGACAGAACACTTGCACTCAGAGGTTTGTCCTGGAGAGATAGATGTCAGGACAAAATCAAAGGAGCGGACAACCCGGACAGAACTGCTAGAGCCACAAGTCCGGACAGAACACTTGCACTCAGAGGTTTGTCCTGGAGAGATAGATGTCAGGACAAAATCAAAGGAGCGGACAACCCGGACAGAACTGCAGGAGCCACAAGTCCGGACAGAACACTTGCACTACTCAGAGGTTTGTCCTGGGGAGATAGATGTCAGGACAAAATCAAAGGAGCGGACAACCCGGACAGAAGTGCTGGAGCCACAAGTCCGGACAGAACACTTGCACTCAGAGGTTTGTCCTGGAGAGATAGATGTCAGGACAAAATCAAAGGAGCGGACAACCTGGACAGAACTGCTGGAGCCACAAGTCCGGACAGAACACTCGCACTCTGAGGTTTGTCCTGGAGAGATAGATGGCCCATATGATTTGAGCACATTCACTGTTGTTTGGACAGTTTCCAGACACGTTCAGTTGTTCGGACACCTTGCTGAAATGTCTGAGACAAACTGGAAAAATTGACGAAATTTTGGTGTCTGGCAGGCACTCCGGCGGGCACTTGGAGTGATCCTTAAGGAGCTAGTAGAGGTGATTATTTACAATGTAGAACAGGTGTATTTTCATTTTGAAATTTCACTTCAGTTTTAAAACCATCAGGTAAAAGTGAGCTAACAGGAATGAATAACTAGAGTGAAAGAAAAAGAACTTACTATAACAGGCGAGTCTCACTTCTGTTCTAAGGACAACCAGCCAAGAGAAGCCAAAGGACGCAATGCATACACTAACAATCGACCACTAATATTAACAGCTGAAATTTTGCCAATTATCACACAACACCATGTAGTAGTATCCTTTACGTGCCACCACTAACATTGGTTACCTTACCGGTAAAATTGCATGAGAACGTTGTGTAAAACGATTTTTACACAGTGATTTCCAGGTGAAACAACAACAGCAAAGCAAACCACTAGCCGCAAAACCTGAACGGAAAAACAGATTTGTTCTAGTCCGCCGATCTGGACATCTCTGTCCGCCAATCTGGACGTCTCTGTCCGCCAATCTGGACGTCTCTGTCCGCGTCTGTCTGCATCGATGGACGACTACTCTGTCCGCGTCTGTCCGCATCGATGGACGAAAGTGTCCGCATGATCAAACCGGACACGGATAATTTGTCCGACGCGAATTTTGACAGTATAGCTGAATGTCCGCATTCGGCAAAATGTCCGTGCGGACGGGCAGAAAATTTTGAAGACTGATACTCAAAGAGGTATGAGAACGTTGTGTAAAACCGATTTTTAGGGTGATTTCCAGGTAAAACAACAAAAGCAAACCACTAGCGCGAAACCTGAACGGCAAAACAGATTTGTTTGTAGTCCGCCAATCTGGACATCTCTGTCCGCCAATCTGGACATCTCTGTCCGCCAATCTGGACGTCTCTGTCCGCCAATCTAGACATCTCTGTCCGGCTCTGTCCGCCGCTGTCCGCCAATCCGGACGTCTCTGTCCGCGTCTGTCCGCATCGATGGACGAAAATGTCCGCATGATAAAACCGGACACGGATAATGTGTCCGACGCGAATTTCATCATTTTGTTGCATGTCCGCATTCGGCAAAATGTCCGTGCGGACAGACAGAAAATTTTGAAGACTGATACTCAAAGAGCTAATAGAAACTTGCAAGTACGTAAGCTCTTTGTAAGACTACAAACGTGAAGAAGATGGTTGACTGAAGTACATATGGTAGAGACGTGCTGAGCATATTTTTATGATATTTTATAGATAGATATGTTTTGGCTTCTTTAAATTAAAGAATTTTATAGCTGGTTTTCTCTATTTTACTTTCAATATAGCGGAAAGACTGCTAAAAATAAAAACTGATTCTGAATATCCGCAACTAAAAAATTGTACTAAACTTCACTCAGTTGGTTTCACTTCACCTGATTTTTCGGAATTTGGGCCGAAAATTCCTAGGTTAAAATGAAGGTTAAAAACCAGTAAAAAACTCATTTATTGACTGTCGCATAGTTACTTTCTAGCTATAATTGGAATAATTCGAGAAGACATCTGGACCAACTAGACAGTGGCACGAGTACACACTCGTTCCTGGAAAGTTTGTTCAAATTTATTCACGCACTCTATTGCCCCAACGACTGCGGTCCGCTAGGTTTCTTCTCATTCTACCCACTATTTCTCAACTTTTACATAAAAAAATCGCAAGCTCAACTCAACGGCGGTTATTGTTTCCCTCCTTACCAACTCATTTACTGTTTCTGGCAAGCGGTCATGACCGAATTTCGCTTTGCTTTCGCTATATTTTGTATTCCGGCCACTTTCTTTTTTACCTACATCAACCTGTCCACACTGAGAGTGATGCTGGGCGGCGCTGTCAGTTGCGCTTTGCGTCTACACACGGCTGAAATAGTTTCTTGCTGTGTGTTCAACATTTACGCCGCTCTCAATGACTGTCTCATGTTTTTCTGGGCGCTCGACAGTTGGCGCAAGGTCTGCGCTCTCGGCGATCAATATTTGTCTACCTACCAACCAGGCTACGTATTACAGAGCTACTTTCGCTTTCTCAACCAATGCTTTCTCACGGCTTTGGTAGCCGATAGAGTCTATGGACTGGCCACTCCGGTAAGATACAGTAGACTTGACCAAAAAGCGAGAGGCCGGCGGATTACTGTAGTCTTGATAGTGTCTTCTTTCGTCTTCTATTTTCCCTACATCTTGTTGTACTTGTTGGTGCCCATTCTTCTCTACTGGCGGAACAGTGGAAAAGCAAGTTTCTGGAAAAACAACTTCGACCGAGTTGACACGATTATGTCCAGTCTGATTTTGCTGGCTGTGGTCGGCTTGTTGGTGGCGCAAATCGTATGCGGAGTGGTGGTGGAACGGCTTTACAAGAAATTCATCGCTACCACCCACGGCAGGGACAAAAGAACATTGAAGAAAGCGGAACGGGACAAAAGATTGTTGCTTTTTGGCACGATCGGATTGAATATTGTTACCGGAGTCATCAATAACATCCTGGCACTGATACGAAACACTGTATTTCAGGTAAATTGGTGCAAATGACACAAACTCTTCTAAAAACACCTTTGCAACAGCTGCGCGAACACTCAATTCGATTGTATCAGAGCTATTTTCAGCTGAAAAATTGGTAAATTTCTATGACATAGTTTCCTGTTTACATATAATGTTGGTAACCAAAAAAGACCGCCTGACCTTGTATTCCGATTAATTTCAACAGGCTGTCATTCCATCAATTTTTAAGCGAATGAAAAGATTTTTGGCTCGATCACTACCATTTTCGTTTAAAGATTGCTTTGGCCAAATCCTAGCCTACTAGCCTTCTCTAGCCCTTTGCCCTTCGGAAATGAACTGATCTGAATTTTCAAACATGAAATTTAAGCATACAGTAAGCATCTGACGAATCTTTCATCGGATCTTTCCTAAAGTTTGCATGCAATTTTTAATGACTTTGGTTCCTTAAAACGCGATCTTTCTAGCACAGCGGGTTAAAATCTGCAGTGTTATTGGTGAAGCTGAAAAAAATAGGATTGTCAAAAATGAGGGTGTTGTCCTCTGCACAAAATAACAGTGCCAAATATCTTTTCATTTGGTTGAAAACTGACGCAATGGCGGTCATTTGAAGTTATTCGGAAAACTCCAAAAATACCGCAAACTTTCTAGTCTCTACAAATTCATAGTCTTTAGTTAATATGATAAGTTTCCGCTAATGGGGGTAGTGTCCCATAATAGCCGAAAGTTTTCGCAGAAAATCTGTAAATTTGTACCGTAGTATATCATGTTTTCGTGTTGAAAACCCCCAAGACTATGTCAAGTACGATAGCTAAAAACAAACGGATCTAAGGAAATAGAAAAATTTGGCACAAAACAGAAACCGATTGGATTCTGAATGGCCTTTAGATGTATGGTTGTTCATCAGCACGCACTGTCCGTCCATTCCGTACGAACAAATCTGTAATGTAATACAGTTTTACTTACGTCAGGTGTTTTAGAATCTGTTGGGCTTTCAACTGCGCGACACCTGGCAGTTCAATTTAATCGTGATGTGCGACCCAGTGCTAAATTTCATCAATGGAAACGGTTCAGTTATAATTCACATCTACTTGGTTCAATCGTACCGAAGAGCGTTTGCGCGCACTTTCATCGGACGCAAGGTGTTCGGTGTTCGCGTTATGCCTGAGACAACGGCAGGCACTAGCAGAAACTCGCGCTCGATGGCCAGCGATGAGCCGGGACTCAGATCTAGACGAATTAGTAGTAGAATCAGCATTGGTCTGCAGGCGATGCCAGCTTCTAACAACTATTTGGCACCTCCTCAGTAAGCGTGCCACTATTTATTGGAGATGTGTTGTGATTGAAACAGTGAGCAAAGAGAACGGTTCCATTTTGTTTCCTGTAATAGATTTCATGTTGACGTCATTACTGAACACAATCTGTCAGTCTATTGACTGTATAGCAAAGATCTGGTTATACTAGCCAAACCTTCTAGATTGCTCCGGAGCTTACTAGACAGCCCTAGTGTGTTCATTTTTGCTGCTTGTAACACTATTTTGAGCAATATTTTGCCCCAAGCTCTATTCAAGCAACAGAGTACAGGTTGTACAGGCTAAGCTAGTTTTCTCTGCCGAATTACAATGGAAGCGGCTTGCGTGCACTTCACTTATGCATGACGCCCTGATTATCCGATTTAGATACCGTGATACTATCGCTCACTTATTTGTAACCAAGGGCTTCTATTCAGAACTGTGATCAGGTTTTAGGCTTCTACGTAGGTTCCTGGATGAATGAACCTTAGGGTGAAGCTAGACTTACTTCTACATTTAATCTTGGTCTTAAGTTAATATTGTAGGTTTCCGCTAATGGGCGAAGTGTCCCACAAATTGCCGAATGTTTCCTCAGAAAATCTGCAAATTGGTACCGTATGCTGCTATAGTGTCGCTTACCGACGCATTTGCGGGGCAAAATGGTGGGGCAAAATAGGCGGGGCCAATTCTGGCCGATAATTACCGCCTGGCGGCGGGGGCGGAGCCTGGCTCTGGTAATTAAGACCTTTTTCCGGCCACTGCCTACCAGATCACCCCAACACTTGCGTTTTTACTCCACTTCAAGAAAGTTAGCTAGCTGCTTTTCAGAGCTTGGGTTTTAGGCCGAAATAGTTTCGTTAAAATGTTCAACGACCACTGCCTACCAAATCACCCCCCAACACTACCGTTTTTACTCCACTTCAAAAAAGTTAGCTACCTACTTTACAGCGTTCATGCTTTAGAGCGAGTCAGTTCCGTTTTTAGTCAAAACCCTTTTGCAGCAAAAAATAAAACCGAACCGCTCTGCCCGGCCGACCGCCCGGCCTCAACTAATGCTGGCTCTAATTAATGGGGCGACTCCTTTTTTCTGGCCGCCACCGATTACCCCACACTTAAAGTAGCATTTTCCGTTTTAGTCAGCTCCGAAAAGTTAACTAGCTACTTTTTCAACTCTCACGTTTTAGACCGGATCGGTTCCGAGTTTAGTCAAAAACTTTTGGCACCAAAAACAAAATTCGTATGTATATATGCGGGTTGATAATTACGACCTTTTCTGGCCCCCGCCGATTACCCCATACTTAAAGTAGCATTTTCCGTTTTACTCAGCTCCAAAAAGTTAACTAGCTCCTTTTCCAACTCTCATCTTTTAGACCGGATCGGTTCCGTTTTTAGTCAAAACCTTGCATTGGAGCTCGCGCCACTCAGTTGGCTGTTTTGGGAGCCGATTGGGCGGCCGGAAGCTGGTAGGGAGCAGTTGTTTTAACTACAGTAGCCACCGACGGCCGAGGCCTGCACTGGGCCAGCTGTTGTTTACTCCAGGTCAACGGTCCGTCCATCAACGCAGGCTCCACTAGGGTCGATCGATTACAACCAGCAGCTAATCGACCGGTCAGTTAACCGGCACTCGGCCGCGCAAAATAATAATTGATGGAGTGCCGCACCTCACTAGCATTAGGAGGCCCATCTGGGGGTCAAAATAAAACAGGTCGCTCTGCCAGACCGTCAACGCCGCACTAATAGCAAATTATAAACCTGACCCGGATCGCCTAGTCTCTGGCAGGGTTGTTTTTCCGATTAACGCCTCCACTAATGCTGGCGGCTCTGATTAATGGGGCCTGACAAATTAAAGCTTTCTACAGTGGGGTGGAGTATCACTATCTAATCGAAACCTGTTCGGAGCCCGCCGATTATCTTCTATACTTATTACACTGGTAGCTCTTTTCTCTATGGCTTCACTCCAAAAAGTTAGCTAGCACTAACCCGCTCTCTCTTTCTCGATCTCTCTCTCTCTTACTCTCGCTCTCTCAAGCGTCATCGTCTCCTCAACTACGCACGTCTGCTCTTGTTTTTCATTCAGATACAGTCAGAATGCAGTCAGTAGTTTCACACAATGTTTTGCATGCTTCTTCTTCTTCTAGCTCCGGGGTTGTGCCGCGCCCCCGCGCGTACAACCCCAGATCGCCGAAAGAAAAAACTAGCTCCGGGATTGTGCCGCGCCCCGCGCGCACAATCCCAGTTCGCCAAAAAAAAAGCCTGGGCGGCGCGCCCCCCCTGGGCCCGGGGGTGGGGTTGGGAAAGCTGAGACTGGCCTTTTTCGCTGGATGCAACAATAGTCGGCTGAACGCATACTGACGAGGCGGTCAAAGAACACGTAAAAAAGCACAACTGCTCTTCATAATAAGAGCATAAATCTTTACATACTTTGTATAATTTAATCGATCCTTTCAGTTTTAGAGGAAAAACCGAAAACAGTTCTGTGTGTAGGTAGAAGCCGATGGAGAATGGTCGGTTTCAGCTGGTGCTAGTTAGTCAGAAAACCGAAAAGCCGTGGGACTTTGTGGCACAAGTGCCAGCTCTAGACCTATCTAGTGGCCACTGGCTAGTCAAAGTCTCATTCGCGCACCTATCGTTTATAACGCAGCGACGTTGCATCGCTATTCTGGCCCCGGACTTAGTTTATCCACAAGTCGCAATCGGACGAGTTTTGCTGCCAGTAGTTGGTGTAGTGCACAAATCGCCGGCCGAGCCACTGACCCACACCCATTCGAGCGCAGTCAGCGTGCTGAACGGTCTGGTTTTGGACGAGATCAAAATAAGCATCACCTGTTTGGACGGCGCACGACCGGAAAAGGTGCTAGATCCCGATCAGAGCAGTGTGATAGGACTGGAGCTGCAGCGCATAGAGTAAATGGAATGCAAACGCGTTGTACCGCAGGTCAAACTGCCGGCCAACATCGTTATAATCGGTAAGTACTGACTGATGTTTTTTTATTTTCGTCCTGCTTTTCCTATGCAAAACCGCTTTTAATACTTGACAGGTGAGTCCGGCAGCGGCAAATCCACACTGCTACGTCGAATGCTAGAACACAGAGAGGTCCTGTTCGCGCCGGGTCCGCCCACCAAAGTGCTGTTGCTGTACGGCCACTACCAGTCCGAGTATCAAGACTGGGCCGATCTGTTGCCTGGACTAGAAATGGCCGAAGGTCTGCGGCAAGAGGTCGTAGAGGACTTTATCCAGCGTAACAACCACGGCGCGGACGGCCAGCTCTGCCTGCTGATCGACGATTTGATGGTGCAACAGGTTGAAAGCGCTTTCATGGCCAACCTATTTATTTCTGGCCGGCACTCTGGAATAGGGTATACCCTACATACGTACATACGTACACAGGCGTGCACATACATGTATGTTTTAGCCTAACGGTTTCTATGTGGCACACGGTTTTTCCAAAAGGGAAATATAGCCAGCTGATGGCGCTCAACACTCACGTCTACATTCTAATGAAGTCCAGCCGCATACGCTCACAGATTGCAACACTGTCGCGACAGCTGTTCGGTCTGACCAGCTACCTGCCGGACGCCTACGACCAGGCCACCAGAGGGCAGGTGTACGGGTACCTAATGATCGACTGCGCTACCGGACGGTCCGAGCCAGAAGCCGATCAGTACGCGGTGCGCTCACAAGTGTTTCCCGACGACCCGCTCACCTATGCCTATCTCCCTGCAGGGCGTTAAAGTATACACCCGTGTATTATCATCTACTGTATAGTAGCCACGCTCTTTCCTGTATAATTATTAAATAGAATAAAAGTCTGTGCGTGAAGATCCATAACCATTATCGTCAGTTTTAGCCCTTCAGTGCGGTGCGTTTCGTTATTTATGTCATCTGTGGACCTAGGCCTAGCTAACCAGTTCGCGCCGTCTGTGCTCAGAGTCCCGATTTTGCTCTCCCACTCCATACCCCAGCGCAAAAAAACCGAGCAGAATACTAGAAGGAATCATCCCTCGGCAGGAGAGGCAGTCAGAAAAAGCACTCGTAACGGCAAGAAAAAGAATAAGAAGAAGAAGAGCAAGTCCCAGAGCGAGTTGGAAAAGAAGGCCCAGAATAAAAGCAGCCCAGTCGGTGGTTGGCAGAAGCGCAAAACCTACGTATTTCCGGCCGTTCTACACTGATTTTACCAGTTCAAGAAAAGAATGGTGCGCAGAGGCGTCAAAGCAGCACGACTGGAGCCAGAAGCGCCCACTTCCAACGGCAGCAACAACCAACTCTGTTCCAAATCGCAGTTGGCCCTGTTCGACCAGTTTTATGCGATCCAAGACTGCATAGTGCGCAAAGAGCAGCTGTTGTTCGATCCAGTAACAGTGCTACAGGCCGGTCAGCAGACGATCGAGTTTGTTCTGCCGCCTGTCACCGATGCGTGCTATGACTTGGCAGCATTGACGCTACGTCTGAAAGTGCAGCTTATGAATGGCTCAGAACCAGTTAAAAAGTGTCGCACGGACGTCGAAGGTGAGCACGAAACTGCTTACGACCCTGTAGCGCTGTCCTGCGGCGCACTACAGAGCATGTTCCGACAGTGCGAACTGCTGATCAACGACCAGCCCACCACGCCTGCCCAGCTAAACCACCACTACAGGTTCGCAGCAGTATTTACGCCAACCACCCACCCTACTGTACCCGTCTATTTTTAATACAGAGCCTACATAACCAATCTGCTCAACTACACAGCTAATGCCAAAGGCATTCTACTGGCGTCCAGTGGATTCAGCACAATGGACATCGGCGACCCAGGTTCGGTGGACTTCAACAGAAACTACGCACTGGCTGGGCGCGCGCGATTTACAGAGAAAGGTAGCTGCTTTTAACGGCTGTCTTCCAGCTTAATGTGCTTTAACAATGTTCTTTTAGGTGCAACCTATCACCTAGAGGGTCGACTGGCACATGACCTGTTCGCGATGACCAAGTACCTACCCCCCAATGTCAAGATAACAATACGGTAAGCACTTTGTCTGCACATTTTTTTAGTCTACACAGAGTTTGCTTGCAGGCTACAGCGCACCAGTGACCAATTTTGCCTGCTGACTGAGCGAAACAATGCAGACTACAATATAAAGGTGAGCTTTTGGTTCGCCTTCTTTTGCGCTAATTTTTACACTCCTTTCCACTCTCAGATAACCGATGCCAAGATCTGCTGTCTACGCGTGCAGCTGGCTGAGCACACAGTACGCTACATAGAGAGAACCATCGCCACCAGGCCGGCGGTATACAACTTTTTGCGTACAGAGGTACGGCGTTTCACGGTGCCGGCGCAAGTCTCGCAGTGGTCCATCGCCAACGCCTGGAGCGGTGAGGTCCCGATCCAAACGGTCATAGCGATGGTGGACGCGGAAGCCTATGCCGGTAGCTACAAGACGAACGGCTTCAACTTTCAACCGTTTGGGTTGACCGTGCTGACACAGAAGGTAGACAATGTAGCATTCGGCCCCGAGTACCGCCAGAGCTCATGGACCGACCAGTCTGGCATGATGTATGCTTATGTGCAGACACTGAAGGCACTCCGCGTCTTCAATGGCAACCGGCAGCTGGACATTTCGCTGGACTCATTCAAGAATGGCTGCACTCTGTTTGCCTTTGACAACAGTCCCGATACCAGCTACAATTCGCCCTGCCGCAGCGGCACAGTTACCTATGACCTGACATTCGCTACTAATCTGTCCAGAGCCATTACCGTAATCGTCTATGGTATTTTCTATGGCACTTTGTTCATAGAAGGTTCTCAGGCCGTAACGGTCACTGAGCGTGTGCAGCAGACTCTGCACGAATCGGGAGGACCACTCCCCTTCTGAACACACACACATTGTTGTTCTTATTAGTCGATTGTTGGTAGTACTACTATCGTTATTAATTCATACTACTACTATTAATGTTGCAAGCTTTGTTGTCAGTATATGTGTTCCTGTGAAGGGTAAACTGTAATGCCCCAGCTGAAATGACATCTTGGCGTGGTTGCGATGCTGGTGGTAGTAGTACTAAAGCTACCACAGAAGCTGCTACAGTATGTAGTGGGTGAGATAGAGCATGCAGCGGCAGATGGCTTAAGTTACGTAGTTGTTTACTATGGTCATAGCATCCAATTAATTAAGCGCCTTAATCTGAACTTACTTTTCTTCATTTTATTCACCAAGCGATACATGCTACAGTCATGGAGAATGGTCAACTAGAAACACAGCGCGCACTAACAGATGTATTTACATAAGTAGATAGCATCCAGTCAACAGTACACATATGCACTCAATTTTAGCAACAATGAGCGCACCTCGGCAGAAGACAGAGCACTGTCCCGCAGCGCTCTACTGCCGTTCTTCTGGCAGCGCTCTTCCAGCGAACAATGCAATAGTAGATACGACCGGAGACGGCACAGACTTTTTCCTGTGGCCGCTACCATGGTTAGATTAGTAGCCGAGCTATGCTCTTTCCGCATTGTGGTGAGCTTGAGATACTGCGGCGGCAATGGGTAGACTGGCTCCAAGACGAACTTGTCAGACGCGTTGCTTAAAGGTGCGACACACATCATCGACCCACTTTTCACGTTACACGTGCGATTTAGCGGTAAAATGATGGTGAAAGTGAACAGACTGCCGACCAGCGAAAGAGCTAGCACCAGTCTCGTCAGAAGACCAGCATTGCCGCCGACCGGCCGCTCGCCACTCAACATTGCAAATAAACTGCCTGCATAAATAGAGAAAGAGAGACCAGTTAGCCCTAGTGAACCTCTGTTTGTTTGTCAGCCACCCTCACATGAGCCAGTTCAGTACCGTAGAAACGACCTCTAATAACTTCTGACCCATCGGTAGTCTCCAGTGTATACATCGGTATTTTCCTGGTTAGATCGCGCTCTCTAATTCTGAAGACCTGATTCGAAAACCGCTGCAGGTAGCCTGAAAGCTGCGCTTGTTGATAGGAATCTATCGCACAATGCCTACACGTGCATACCTTTTTTGAACCGCGCTCTAATCTGAGAGATTAGCACAGTGTCGCCGACCGAGTAGCGCGGCATCTTCCACTCTAGACGTCTAGACGGACGCTGAGGATGCTTTAGATTCTTGGCCACCACTGGGGCATTGTAGATAGTGACCGAGTTTGGTGTAAACGGCCGGCCTGACGAGTCAGTGCCCAGAGAGCTGTGTGGCGTATTATTGTAGCTGCTTACGATCTGCTGCAGCAGGCCGTTCTGTATGTATTGGTAGCTGCCGCGCTTGTGGAACGCGCGGAACAGACGCGCAGCCAATGTCTGTATCAAACGTTCGGCCATTGTTGCATGCAGCACGCTGCTGGTAGTCCAGTGCACGATCTTCTCAGATTTCAAGTAGCCTTGAAAGCGCGCCGACAGAAACTCTGCAGCAATATCTTGATTATGTAGTTTTGTAGAACTATAGTTAGAATAGCCTTCTAACCTTTAGCATTGTCACTGACCAGTACCTCCAGTTGCATGCCGGTTGCGATGGCCTGACTAGTGGCCGATACGACAGTGTCTGCGCTGCGATTCTTACACGGCACCACAAATGCTTTACGCGTAAAGCAGTCGATATACATCAAACAGTACCTCAAAAAACGAAAAGGGCTGTGTTACCGATCTAGACAAGTGTCACTACACAACAGACCTGTAGCCATCATTTGCAGCTGCCAGCTTTGACAAGTCCCAGGTGTCGGTCTGCACCATATAGTTGGGGAGGGGAACGTTGGTGCGATTGCGGGGATATTTTACGCGTGAAAACTTGTGCAGCACATAGGTGGGCTGGCTGGCCAGAAAGCTCTGTACATCGGTCTGCCGAAAGCGACGACCTTTGTGCTGTTGCTGTGCTGTCCGGCGCAGTCTATCTACACCGCCGAGCGAGCCCGGCGAGCTAGCATCATAGTACAGGTCGGAGAGTAGCTGTTCATTAGTGCGCACTCGTCGTCTCTTCTGAAGCGTCAGTCGTTTTCGCCTTCTTCTGGCCATAGGTGAGCCAGTTGAGTTGCAGACGGGGTGGTTGTACCGTTTTCTGCAAGCCGACCGACTGAGCTGGGGTCGGTTTTTTCTTGCGCTTGCACTTGAGCCGACGGCGCACGTCTCTGTTCAGCACTAGAGTGGAGGGCAGTTTGCACTTTCGCAGAGTCGGGAGCACGCTGTCGATCAACTGGCCGGTAGGTGCTAGGTGGGGCATTATGAGCGCTGTGACCAGCCGTTCCAGGCTAAGCGGTGGTTCCAGCTGCGTCCCGTCGATGCTGACCAGTCCGTTGTCGGCGCTCCACGCAATCGTGTTACTACAATTGCCGCCGCCGGGCGACAAGTAATTAAGCAGCGTACGTCCGGCACCGCGGTACTTTCCGGGCAGAAACGCCAGATCTTCTCCACTGTTTTTAGCGGTGGTGGTGGTCAGAGAGATGACAGACGCTCGGTTGGTATCCAATTCATTGCTGGGGGGTGGAGAAGTGGGCACTGACTTAGTCTGTGGGTTGGGGGCGGATGGTAGGTCTGCGCTGACCGAAGGGATTCTAAGCGAATCGTACTCGGCGCTGGAGAGCAGTACGAAGCGCTTGGCGCCCGATTTAAAGCGGCCTGGTGTGGCCATCAGTCAGTAGTACTACTACCAGACGTCAGTGTGTCTAGTGCGGTTTGGACCAGAGCAGCGACCAGTAGGGGGATTTTGAACCAGCAGGGCCTTTTTGGCACGTTTAGATGGCTTGGTACTCGTCTGTAGAGTGCGCAGCTCCTTCTTGTAACGCGCCAACACGTTTCTGGTACGGGCCTGAGTTGGTCGCACACCACCGACCCTGATATTGAGCGCAATTTCTAGCAGACAGTGGAGCAGGGGTTTTCTCCCGTAGAAAATTAGTGCTGCAGTCTGCTGGGCACTCAGGTGGGGAATAGCCTTAAGCACCGCTAGATTTTCCGCTCGCAAACAGTGAGCACCACTACTCTCGGACATTACAGACACACAAGAATGAGAGGAGGGTGTGAAAAACAATAAAGAGATGCAGCGGAGACGCACTGTTTATTGGTCTGTTTCTCAGACAATCGTATGCGTTCAGCCGACTATTGTTGCATCCAGCGAAAACGCCAGTCTCAGCTTTCCCAACCCCACCCCCGGGCCCAGGGGGGGCGCGCCGCCCAGGCTTTTTTTTTTGGCGAACTGGGATTGTGCGCGCGGGGCGCGGCACAATCCCGGAGCTAGTTTTTTCTTTCGGCGATCTGGGGTTGTACGCGCGGGGGCGCGGCACAACCCCGGAGCTAGAAGAAGAAGAAGCATGCAAAACATTGTGTGAAACTACTGACTGCATTCTGACTGTATCTGAATGAAAAACAAGAGCAGACGTGCGTAGTTGAGGAGACGATGACGTTTGAGAGAGCGAGAGTAAGAGAGAGAGAGATCGAGAAAGAGAGAGCGGGTTAGTGCTAGCTAACTTTTTGGAGTGAAGCCATAGAGAAAAGAGCTACCAGTGTAATAAGTATAGAAGATAATCGGCGGGCTCCGAACAGGTTTCGATTAGATAGTGATACTCCACCCCACTGTAGAAAGCTTTAATTTGTCAGGCCCCATTAATCAGAGCCGCCAGCATTAGTGGAGGCGTTAATCGGAAAAACAACCCTGCCAGAGACTAGGCGATCCGGGTCAGGTTTATAATTTGCTATTAGTGCGGCGTTGACGGTCTGGCAGAGCGATCTGTTTTATTTTGACCCCCAGATGGGCCTCCTAATGCTAGTGAGGTGCGGCACTCCATCAATTATTATTTTGCGCGGCCGAGTGCGGGTTAACTGACCGGTCGATTAGCTGCTGGTTGTAATCGATCGACCCTAGTGGAGCCTGCGTTGATGGACGGACCGTTGACCTGGAGTAAACAACAGCTGGCCCAGTGCAGGCCTCGGCCGTCGGTAGCTACTGTAGTTAAAACAACTGCTCCCTACCTGCTTCCGGCCGCCCAATCGGCTCCCAAAACAGCCAACTGAGTGGCGCGAGCTCCAATGCAAGGTTTTGACTAAAAACGGAACCGATCCGGTCTAAAAGATGAGAGTTGGAAAAGGAGCTAGTTAACTTTTTGGAGCTGAGTAAAACGGAAAATGCTACTTTAAGTATGGGGTAATCGGCGGGGGCCAGAAAAGGTCGTAATTATCAACCCGCATATATACATACGAATTTTGTTTTTGGTGCCAAAAGTTTTTGACTAAACTCGGAACCGATCCGGTCTAAAACGTGAGAGTTGAAAAAGTAGCTAGTTAACTTTTCGGAGCTGACTAAAACGGAAAATGGTACTTTAAGTGTGGGGTAATCGGTGGCGGCCAGAAAAAAGGAGTCGCCCCATTAATTAGAGCCAGCATTAGTTGAGGCCGGGCGGTCGGCCGGGCAGAGCGGTTCGGTTTTATTTTTTGCTGCAAAAGGGTTTTGACTAAAAACGGAACTGACTCGCTCTAAAGCATGAACGCTGTAAAGTAGCTAGCTAACTTTTTTGAAGTGGAGTAAAAACGGTAGTGTTGGGGGGTGATTTGGTAGGCAGTGGTCGTTGAACATTTTAACGAAACTATTTCGGCCTAAAACCCAAGCTCTGAAAAGCAGCTAGCTAACTTTCTTGAAGTGGAGTAAAAACGCAAGTGTTGGGGTGATCTGGTAGGCAGTGGCCGGAAAAAGGTCTTAATTACCAGAGCCAGGCCCCGCCCCCGCCGCCAGGCGGTAATTATCGGCCAGAATTGGCCCCGCCTATTTTGCCCCACCATTTTGCCCCGCAAATGCGTCGGTAAGCGACACTATAGCAGCAACCGTAGTATCTCATGTTTTCGTTTTGAAAACCCCTGTGTGAAGTACGGTAGCTAGAAACAAATGGATCTAAGAAAATCGAAAAATTTTGCACAAAACAGAAACCGAGTGTGTTCTGAATGGCTTTTTTAGAACTTTTAGTTACAGGTACTAACCTAGATACATCCATGTATTTAGCTTACGCATTGCTAACCGAAACGACTTTACGTGTTGATCCCATTTTTACAGGCTATTTAATGTTTTTGGCTACCATCATCTGATTATATTTATACTAGGCCGAAAATTATATCCGACTAATAATTGTAGGATGCGGTAGCAGTATAATTCGATAATTTGGGGGCGAGATATAGGTGACGGCCGAGGACTTTAAAGACCGAATCATAAACGTTGCTTACGTTCGTTTCGAAACTCTGTACAGTACTGGCAGTGCTCAGTGGCTCAGTTGGCAGTGAAATACTAGTGTTTAACGAAACTTGTTATCCGATTTGTTGCGGTTTGTACAGCATTTTAGCTGAAGAAATGTGGTTTCCATACCACCGGCGAGTAACTGCAATCGCCCCTGCAGTCGTTTTACATGCGCAAATTTTCTCAACTTTTCGAGAATGAATTCCTGAGAAAGCCTACTCGAGACTCGATCAGAATTCTATTCAGTCACTGCGAAGCTAGTGCTGCGAAAATTTGTCTGCAGAGGTATTGTTTATCTGCGCGTTTCCCACATATGTTGGCGGGCGCCGATTTGCTACACCAGTTTCGCACATCGTTTGACCTAACCTGCCAGCTGCCACACAATTGTTTGTCATTGTAAATCTTACCATAGCTAGTCTTGATTCTAGCTGCTGAAAGTTTCAGCTTACTAACCGATGACACAAGCAAGCTAGGCCAAATTGGTTGGAGTAAAAGTGAATCAGGTTAAAACTTAAGTGAAAATGAAACTTGGATTGTTGTGAGGTTGTGAGCAGCCGATCACTTACTCCATGCAAAAAAGCACAACACAAAGCCAAAGTCAAATGTTGGAATAATAATTAGAGTGCGAACTGGTATTGGGTATTGGGTATTGGGTATTGGGTGTATTGGGGTGTTTTCCAGGTATTGGGTATTGGGTATTGGGTATTGGGGTTTTTACCCCCCAATACCCAATACTAATTGGGACAGGTAAAAATATGGACAAATCGTTGTTGACCTGAAAAATTGATCCGAAAAAATCGAAAAAGTTAGTCGATGATTCGGTTTAGGAAGCTGTTTTCGCGTTAAGGAGCCGTCCATAAACGACGTTGTTCCAAAATCCCGATTTTTTGGAGCCCCCTCCCCCGAAAATCTAAAATAAAAATGCACCGTAATGCACATTAGAAATGTCACCATAATGTACCAGTACCGTCACGCAATTTCCGACCGAACTAGGAAAAAAATCGCCAGAAGAAACACGACTGAATTACGTTGAAATACCAAGTGAAGTACTAAAACTGTTAATTCTGCAAAATTTACGCTCAGGATGACTTCTA
Organism: Sabatieria punctata; assembly: GCA_030248155.1. NCBI lineage: Eukaryota > Metazoa > Nematoda > Chromadorea > Araeolaimida > Comesomatidae > Sabatieria > Sabatieria punctata. The sequence goes on from JASANB010003689.1 coordinate 231,918, forward strand.
AATTCTTTCTGAAAAGCTAATTTTTCAAAATTTTCTCGCCCTGCTTGGGCAGCGGCCCAACCAGGGCTCTTAAAAATTTTAATTCCAGTGCAAAAAATCTTGTGTTTGTAACTGGACTGTACCTGTCCAGTGAAATTGCAATTTTTGGCTCAGCTACGCAAGTATTGGGTATTGGGTATTGGGTATTGGGGTATTGGGGGTCTCAGGTATTGGTATTGGGTATTGGGGTATTGGGTTTTTTAGGTATTGTTCGCACTCTAATAATAATAGTAATTGGCATAACTGATTGTATGTACTGCAGACTGGCTCTGTACAGTATATCGCCTCAAAAAGACGGTACTCCATATAGAGCCAAAGCGCGAATGCGCGATTTTATGAAGTTCCCACCTAAAAAAATCAATGACGACAAATCTGCAACCAAATTCGCAGGCGTGCGAAACAAAGTTTGCGTATAATGCATGTTTAAACATTGTGCGAATCAAGTGAGTTTCGAACGTCTAAAAATTTTAGCGATTTGGCGTCGATTCGCACGTGAGTCATCGCGAATTTCAGGCGATACAGCTGTTCCTGCGAATTTAATGGTCGTCGCGAAAGAGATATCTGCTTTTGCTGCTATGTGCTTGCTTTTCTGTCTAACGACCACCACCACCACCATGCCTGCTTTGCACTTAGGGGCCGTCCATAAACGACGTCGTTCCATAGGGGGGAGGGGGGGTCGGCTGAAATGCGACGATAGACGACGCACCAGAAGGGGGAGGGGGTTAGCAAAAAACGACGTCGCTTTTTTCGGAATTTTAGGGAACTTTGAGTGTATTATTTTCGATTCATGTACATTCTGTCAAAGATTTCTACATTTAGAAAAGCTTCCCAGAGTGGCTGAAGGGATCTATTCAATTCATTGTATAGTATGGCAACAAGAAAAAATGTCAGTACTGCATGTACTGCACTTTTGTCGGAGGGGGGGGTAAACGGAAAACGACGTCGCCTAGGGGGAGGGGCTCCCCAGAAACGACGCAAGGCGATTTTGGGGGAGGGGGGTCGGAAAAATCGGGATTTTGGAACGACGTCGTTTATGGACGGCCCCTTACTTAGTTTGTGGAAATGTCCGAAATGTGGAATCAAATACTACACACTTGGTACTTGGCTAATCGTTTGTAGTAAGTAATACAGTAATACGTACTCAGGCGGGCAGGCCGGCACAGTCAGTAGCTTCGGCGCCTTCCTATTGTATGTGGTAAGAAAACAGCGCATATGTATGAAATTTTTGTCCAATTCTGTTAAAAAAGCGCAGGCAGGGCTAGATAATAGAAAGGGCAATTCGGTTTCTTCGAGCCGTTCGAGCCGTCGAGCCGTTCGAGCCGTTCGCACCGGCAGGTAGCGCTGTGGGCGCTGAATTTTGTGCAATTGGCAGAACGTTTTTAGGCTGTGATTTTCTTCAATATGGTTTGTGCTTTCACTCACATCTCTTCTGGCCAACTCCGAATCGCCTTGCCGAAATACTATCCCGAGAATCGGCCGATTCAGTTCGGAAATCAATTAAGCTGTCGATTTTCCCTCAGATTGCAACGATTTCAACTCTTCAAGCTATGATACTTGTTCAATATGGTTTGTGCTTTCACTCACATTTCTTCTGGCCAACTCCGAATCGCCTTGCCGAAATACTATCCCGAGAATCGGCCGATTCAGTTCGGAAATCAATTAAGCTGTCGATTTTCCCTCAGATTGCAACGATTTCAACTCTTCAAGCTATGATACTTGTTCAATATGGTTTGTGCTTTCACTCACATCTCTTCTGGCCAACTCCGAATCGCCTTGCCGAAATACTATCCCGAGAATCGGTCGATTCAGTTCAGAAATCAATTAAACTGTCGATTTTCCCTCAGATTGCAACGATTTCAACTCTTCAAGCTATGATACTTGTTCAATATGGTTTGTGCTTTCACTCACATCTCTTCTGGCCAACTCCGAATCGCCTTGCCGAAATACTATCCCGAGAATCGGCCGATTCAGTTCGGAAATCAATTAAACTGTCGATTTTCCCTCAGATTGCAACGATTTCAACTCTTCAAGCTATGATACTTGTTCAATATGGTTTGTGCTTTCACTCACATCTCTTCTGGCCAACTCCGAATCGCCTTGCCGAAATACTATCCCGAGAATCGGCCGATTCAGTTCAGAAATCAATTAAACTGTCGATTTTCCCTCAGATTGCAACGATTTCAACTCTTCAAGCTATGATACTTGTTCAATGTGCTTTGTGCTTTCACTCACATCTCTTCCGGCCAATTCCGAATCGCCATACCGAAATATTATCCCGAGAATCGGCCGATTCAGTTGTGGAAATTAATGAAACTAACGATTTTCCTTCAGATTGCAACGATGTAGGGATGGCCAAAGCACGTGCGCGCGGCGCGGAATAGAAAATACAAAAACACAGCCAAAAAGTGGTCCAAAATGGTTTTTGCAACTTCAAGCGCAAATGCTTCTTTGTGTTCCGTTATTGATAGGAGGATGTGATGTATTTATATGAAACAGAGTGTGAGCTATCGAATAAGATGCATTTTGAATCATAATTCGGCCGTTAAAGAGCATTTTTCTCTCGAAAACTGAATTCGTCGTTTTTCAATGTCTATTTTCTGCTAAAAGGAGACTTGATTCAAATTTTGTTCAACCGGTTTTAAAATCACCGCAACTCGTTACCTATATAGCACCACTTTTTTTCTTTCCGCACTTTGGCATGGTCCCCACAAATTTGATTCTTCCTTAACTACTGAAAATCGGCTTTTTCGTGGATTTTTTTCATGTTTCTCGTTCTTGTGAAAAAACGATGAATTCGGCGAAAGATGTTCAATCGGTTCCATATACAGTAGAATTCAGGCTTGCGACTGATATAAGAATTGGCTCTCTGCTGTTTGTCGTTAACCCCACAAACGGTGTTGAAGTTTCTGCAACCTTTAATTTTTGCCATTTCTGGCTTTTATTGTACCCAACAATTCCAACCATACATTTTCGCATTAATTTAGCTGTGCAACGAATATTCACATCTTTATAGTAGATTTTAAACAATCAATTTGGTTGCACCTTCGTAACTCGCGCCATTGAAAATCAGCCACCGCTGGGACGGCGACCAAGTTATAAACACTAATTTACGCGATTTAACCCACGCGGCTGTTTTGAACCCGCATTTCTCCAATTCTTCATGAAATTAAGTGCGGTTTTTTGCGTAAATAATCGCATCAGGTCATGCTTTGTCGTTTTAGCATAAATTTTTCCGTGTAGCGCCAGTTATTCAAATCTGTCGCCCATAAATAAAAATGGTACCAAGTGCGCCATACAAAAGTTCTTCGCAGACGAATGATTTTAGATCGCATTTTTCTAATTTTTCATGGAATCAAGTGCGGTTTTTTGCATATATTATCGCATCCGGTCATGTTATCGGCGGTTTTAGCATAATTGTTTTGCTGTAGCGTGAATTTTTGAAAACCATTGGCCATACCTAAACGATGAATGATTTCAACTCTTGTAGCTGCGTACATACTTCCCCGATACGCCCTGAGCAGCACTCATATACGTTCGGGCCAACTCCGATTCGCTAAGCCAAAGTATCATCCCGAGAATCAGCCGATTCGGTTGTGGAAATTTGAAACTGACGATTTTCGTTCAGATTGCCCATATTTCCTCGATACACTCTCTCTGCCCTGTATTTTGCGGTTTACCAGCTTAGTTTACCCCCTAAAATACAGTATGTACCCCCTAAAATCTGTACCTCTAAATCTGTACCCCCAAAATTTGTACACCCAAAATGGTTTCTCTCCCTGAATTTTTTGCGCCCTGTATTATTTCAGGATGCTTTATTTGCCCCCCGCCCAATTTGCCCCCCTAAATTTCTTGCCCCCCCATTTTTTTAGTCCGAAGTGCTTTGCTCTCTGTACATTTCGCACATGCAACAGGGGGTCCGGGGTGTGCCAAAATACAAAGCGCAAAAAATTTCGGACCAAAAATATGGGGGTAAGAATTTTTAGGGGTACAAATTTTAAAGGGGTATATTTTGGGGGCAAAGCAAGCACGCGGAAGAATACAGGGTGCAAAAGGCATCCTGAAAAATACTGGGCGGAAGTATTGAAGAAATGGGCAATTTGAAGTAAAATCGTCAGTTTCAGCGTTTTCCACAACTGAGTCACGTCTTGGTCATGATGGGTAGTTTACGCTATCCCGTGTGTCACTTCGGCTCCGGCATATGTGAGAGAGGTTGTTTGTGGGTTCAAAACCGGTCGAAGCGACTGGAAGTAGCCGACGCAAAGCCCAACCCAGGCCGCCGAAAGCCAGTGACGGTAGCAGGTAAATGGGAACCGAACCGGCGCTGCCGTTGCTCCGAGGACCGAATAGCAGGAAGGGGCAGGGTTGCTTGTAGGCAGGGTTGCCCAATTGAAAGGCTCTGAAAAGAGCGCGGGCTGTCCTGAGCTGTACGAAAGGACAGTGGAACTAAAAACCAAAACGAAACAAACAAAACCGAATCGGCCGATTCTCTCCCAGATGGTGCTCGGTTTAGCGAATCGGAGCTGACTGGTACATGTGGTTGGACAGGATGCTCAGGTGTATCGAAGAAGCACCACACCTGAAATCATCGCAATCTGAATAAAAATCGACAGTTTAATTGATTTCCAAACTGAATCGGCCGATTCTCGGGATAGTATTTCGGCATGGCGATTCAGAGTTGGCCAGAAGAGATGTGAGTGAAAGCACATAGCACATTGACAGCTTGAAGAGTTGAAATCGTTGCAATCTGAAGGGAAATCGTCAATTTAATTGATTTCCACAAGTGAATCGGCTGATTCTCGGGATGGTATTTCGGCATGGCGATTCAGAGTTGGCCAGAAGAGATGTGAGTGAAAGTACAAAGCACATTGAACAAGTATCACAGCTTGAAGAGTTGAAATCGATGCAATCGGAAGGAAAATCGTCAGTTTTACCAATTTCCACACCTGAATCGGCCGATTCTCCAGATAGTATTTCGGTAAGGCGATTCCGAATTGGCCAGTAGAGATGTGAGTGAAGGCACAAAGCATATTGACAGCTTGAAGAGTTGAAATCGTTGCAATCTGTAGGGAAATCGTCAATTTAATTGATTTCCACAAGTGAATTGGCCGATTGTCAGGTTAGTATTTCGGCATGGCGATTCGGAGTTGGCCAGAAGAGATGTGACTGAAAGCACAAAGCACATTGAACAAGTATCATAGCTTGAAGAGTTGAAATCGTTGCAATCTGAGGGAAAATCGACAGTTTAATTGATTTCCGAACTGAATCGGCCGATTCTTGGGATAGTATTTCGGCATGGCGATTCGGAGTTGGCCAGAAGAGATGCGAGTGAAAGCACAAAGCATATTGAAGAAAATCACAGCCTGAAAACGTTGTGCCAATTGCACAAAATTCAGCGCCCACAGCGTTAGCTGCCGGTGCGAACGGCTCGAACGGCTCGACGGCTCGAAGAAACCGAATTGCCAATAGAAAGTATCAATATGCTGCCCGTGCGTGCCATCCCGGCAAAGCCTAAAGCGCACTGTCCGGACTAGGGGATACAGGGGTCGCGGGGGGGGGGGGTTAGGGTGTGGTTTTTTACCCCTCACCTCGCCGGCCAATAATAATAATAATACCTGCCGTATTGTCAGAAATTTTTCTCGAAGAATTTTGGCCAAGTTTATTAGTTTTTTTAACCACTAGTTATGCATTTGCACATGTTCACTGATGATGGACACGTTGAAGTACACAACTTATGGTTGAAGTGACAGACTTGGCTAAAACTTTGAGAGAAAAAATTATTTAGAGGATTTATGTTGTGCTAAAATTTCAGCAAATTGACTGACTTGACTAACACAAAAGTTACACCGAGCCAAAACCTGTGTGATAGATAAATCTGTACACTATAGCTTAGATAGGGTCATACATACTAGTAACTGCCCCCACCCGACTTAGGCCAGACCCCCCCCGGACGGGCACCCCCCGAAACGATTTTTCCGACCCTTTCCGATTTTCTGGCAAATAATTTTTGAGCAAGTTTCTGCGATTTTTTTGCAATTTCAGACACAAAAATTGCGAACGTCGCCTGTAAAACAATACTTTTTAGCTGTATTTCAGCCCAAATTTTGCGATTTTAACGACATTTAGCCGAAAAACTGTCAGTTTTTGCGATTTTTGAGCGTTTTTAGTTCCCAACCCTCCTCCCCAAATTTGGACTCGGACCCCCCCCCCCGGCCGGCGCCAGACGGCCCAACCCTCCCTGCCCCGTTCGGCTGATGACCCGTTACATCCATGGATAGGGTATTATTTTATTATTGTGTCTTGATTGTGTTGTCTCCATTGCATCTGGTAGAGATAGGGCGCTGTCTACCACCCCATCGGGTGATAATAACAGGCGTTTTTGGCATTAACGTGTGTGTTTAGGTATGAATTCATTTGCAAGTCCATCGTCAGAGGGCGCTCAGACAAGTAGTTCGAGTGGAGACCGTCCACCGGTTCTGAAGGCAGAAGCTTCGGCTCAGTCAATCGCCACCCCCAAACCTCACCCTCCTCACTCTGCCGCCTCCTCCTCCTCCGCTGCTGCAGCCGCTGCTGCTGCTGCTGCTCAAGGTGTGCAACAGGTAATTAATTAAATTACAGTTATTCTATTGTACTGTCGCATAAATGGCACTTTGACTTTGAGTCATTGGCTCTATCCATCCGATTCCCTGTGTGCAGAAAAGTCTGTATTGTGTGCTTCGGTGGTTGTTTGCCGTTGTCCTCGTCCGTGGTGCATTGGGTAGCAGCTTGCCTATAATGCTCAAGGCGCGTGACACGTTGGGGTTCGAGTCCGTCTCGGCCCAAGTGATTTACCTCGCATGTGGCCCTGCTGGGTTATTGCTGGCTTGCCTGGTGTACATGAGCGTTGTATAAAGTTATTTTTAAAGTTATATCCCAGACTAGAGCATGGTTGAATCCATACATGGGGCCGGAAAAATGGGTTGGGGGTAGTCAAAATCAGAAAATTTGGGGCTGGGCCTGCCGGTTTGGGGGGGGGGGTCGCGGCGATTTTGGTGGGTGGGGTCAGGAACAAAAGTCGGCTTCAGGTGGGTGGGTCGTTTGGGGGGGTCGAGCCCAAGTTGGGGGGTGGGCAACCCCCCAGACCCCCCGGCCCATGTATGGTTGAATCTATGATTAGCTTTCCCGTTTACTCCCTTTAATTCAAAGAGAATCTAATAGCCATACATGGCTCTGGAAAATAAGTTAGTAGTAGTGATGATCGGAAAAATTTGGCTGGTGTGTGCGTAACCGATTTGGCTTGAGGCGACAATTTCGGTTGGTGGTCTCGGAGGAAGAGAAAGCTGTTTCAGGGGGGTTAGTGTCTGAGGTCCGTTGAGAAAAAGTTGTGGTGGGCCAAACCCCGGCCCTTCTATGGTAGTATTTTTTAAACGTCTTACATTCTTTCTTTCTATTCATAGGTTTCTACCTATAAATCCGGGTAAATGTGATGGTAGAAACATGGAAAAAATCGCTGCAAAATTGCGAATTCCTTTAAATAAGTCGCCAAGATTTCCAGGGAGGCCTCGGCCTGCGAGGCAATCGGTAGTAAAGGCTTGTACGCACCCCGCAATACGTAACTGTATTCTCAGCCGATTTACGATTTACTGTTATCTGAGCCGTAGTTTTGTTCTTGGTGTAGAGATTGTGATTGTTTCAGTTACCTAATTACAGCCTAACATTTACGTTGGCTGGTCATACGAAAGCTGTGTCATCCATTAAATTCAGTCCCAATGGCGAGTGGCTGGCTAGTGCTTGTAAGTCTCTTCTCTTTTTTAATTCCACTTTATCATTGTCCTAAAGTATGGTTCGTTTTCAACACGTTGAGACACGTAGGTATTGAAGTAGGAAGTTTATGATGGACTAGTCTTGCTACAGTCAGGCACTTAACACCGTTTATGGTGCTGACGTTTGTCTGCCCCCCACCCGACTTAGGCCAGACCCCCCGGATGGGGACCCCCCCCCCCCCGAGACGATTTCACCGACCCCCACCCCTCCGATTTTTTTGGCAAGTAAATTTTCGAGCAAATTTTTGCAATTTTTTACAATTTCACACACAAAAATTGCCAAAATCGCCTGCAAAACAGCACTCTTTAGCTGTATTTCAGTCCAAATTAGCGATTTTTGGCAATTTTTGGCCAAAAATTGCGATTTTTTTCGATTTTTGAGCGTTTTTTAGTGCCCACCCCCTCCCCCAAAATTTTGGCTCAGACCCCCCCGGCCGGCGCCAGACCCCCCCAACCCCCCTCCCCCCATCGGCGGATGACCTGTTACATGTATGATGGTGACTGTGCTATATTGGCAAACAATTTTTGTCTGATATTGTAAAAAATGCCTAGCATGATGAGCATGGAGATGCTTCTACAAAAATTACATTTATACAGCACACCCGTGAGACTACTTTTTACCCAAATCCGTATTTTTATGCGCAATTTCCGGGCCATTTTTGCAATTTTAGACACTAAGATAATCTGTAAAAAAGATGTTGTGTTGCTTACAAAGTCTTTGTTATGTAGGGATGACTTTCTTACCCTGACTGATATCAGTTGCCAAATTTGATGAATGAAATCCCATTGTTTTTATTCAGTTACAGCTTGATTAAGAGATGTCTCCTATTTATTCAAAGCTCAAATTACACTATGACTCTTAACCTTTTTTGAAATTTTAGTGCTTTCAGCTGACTATTTTCCTTCTTTTTTCCGGAACCCCTAACTCGGCTATAAAATCACCAATCAGTCAGAAAGGAGTTTCTAAAATGAAAGTTTAAATTTAGCGGCAGATAAGATGATCAAGGTGTGGTGCGCGCAGGACGGAAAATTCGAGAAGAGCATAACCGGACACAAACTAGGCATCAGTGACGTCTGCTGGTCTCAGGACAACAAATTCCTCTGCAGCTGCTCCGACGACAAAACACTGAAAGTCTGGGACTTCGCCTCCGTAAGTCTACTCTACCTAAATACCTCTCACAGTCAGACAGTTAACGCCGTTTATGGTACTGGCACCATTGACACCATATCGCCGCCACTATGGTAAAACGAGCCAAGTAACAAAATGAAAAAAATGGAGTTAAGTGCGAAAAAGTATAGCTAAAGCACCTAAAAACGTTTTGGCGAAGGAATCAAGTCGAAATTGGCTCTGTGTCAGGAGATACAGCCATGTAATCAGAGGCATGTGCACGACATCACCGGGTGATCCTGGTAAAATGAGCCAAGTGCTTTGTGCTTTTCCTGTTAGCTGACTTAATTTAACACAAGTGACACATGCAGAATGTTTTGCACACCAATTATGTACTTGCATTTTAGGTAAAAAATATTTAAACTGATATTGAAGCTAATTCACGAAAACGTAATAAATATTTAAGATGCATTTTGCGAGAAAGTCAGCTTTGGTGCCGAAGAGAGGGGGCAAGCAGGGCCATCTCACGGATCTGGCTGATATTTATATCTATTAAAGTAGAGCACAGTCGAAGACCAACGGTGCATGCCCGGCCACCAGCAACCCCCTAGAACCGGAGCTACACCCCCTCAAAGTTGGGTCGGCAGCAATTTTCGGGCTCATTTTAATAGCTCCATACATGTAACAGCTCCGGGCCGACCTGGGGGGAGGGGGGTAGGGGGGTTTCCTCAGGTGGGGGGTCGAGGGGGGGTTTCGCCCAGGTGGGGGTGCCCAATTTCAAAAGCTCCAAAACGCCTAGAAATGCGTTTTTAGCACGTTTTTTTCAGTAAGGACGCTAAAAATCGCTATTTTAAGCTGCCAAATAGCGTTTTAAAGCTAAAAACAAGCAAAAAATGACAAAAAGAGCTTCCAAAAACACCGATTTTTCTTAAATATCAGCAGTGGAAACGCCAAATTCGGTTTCCAAAGGCTTTTCAAGTGAATTTTAGGCTAAAAATTAGTGATTTCTGACCCAGTTTGTTAATACTGGAGCCACCACTAGTACTTGTATTTTTTGGTCGGGGGGGGGGGGGGGTCCCTTAACCTGTCTCGGGGGGGGGAGGGGGGGGTTTGTCCTTTCCAGCAGGGGGGGGAAACCCCCCAACCCCCCCTAGTACATGTATGAATAGCTCTGACACCCT